>ONZH01000580.1:0-45909 GCA_900303285.1 Rhinella marina | reverse complement strand
TTTTTCTGACACCTTTTTACTTTTCTTTTTATGTTTGAGGGCAATCTATAGTTTTTATTGATACTGTGTTAATACATGAGCCCTTTTGATTTTTATTCATTTTTTGGAGGGAGCTGAGGTGACCAAATAAGAACAATTCTGGGGGCCTTTCAGAAGGCCCTTGGCTGCCAAGCCAACTACTTGGCAATCAACGACTGTATTGGTGAAGTGCCAATTGGGGGACAGATGGAGCTGTCTAACCGCTGTGATTACTGTAGCATCTGAGGTGTTAAACTGCTGGGATTGGAGTTATATCTGATTCTGGAAGTTAGAGTTCGGTGGGAGCTGTATTATAAAGCTGTCACCTGCAAGAGAAGGTGCAGGCACAGCTCCTGAGTTCATGTTGCCATGGTGTACTATTATGGCACAGTGTATTAACTACCTGTGCTCTATGCTGTAATAGTACATTGCTGAGAGGAGAGGGTATAAAGTAACAAAATATTATATCACATGTGCATAGGCCCCTATTCAACCAACAGATGCCAAAACTGTATAGAAAAGAACATTGACTGTTCTTCTATGCAGAGGCATCCTGCACAAAAAACATCCTGTAAATTATACTTTTTTTCTTTTTAAACTAGGTGCCTACGAATGTTGTATGCCTATACAATGGAGCCTTCTTTAGGAGGCATATGTTGGCAAATCCCCTTGACATAAACCTCTGATAGATGGCTGAAATGGAATTTGAACACAGTCTTACTTAAAGGTTTCCCAAAAACCATACCCTCTACTTCTATAATAAGGAAATAAACCACATGACTGCTCTTAATAAGATTTTTTATTAAAAAGTTTTTTATTAAAAAGATGCTCGGGTGCTCGTTTCGAATAACGAACCCCATTGAAGTCAATGGGAGACTCGAGCATTTTTTGCAGGGGACCAAGGCTCTGCCTAGGCTGGGTGAAAACCTGGAAACCTCAGAAAATGATGGAAACACCACGGAAATGGACAGGAAACAGCAGGGGCAGCATGCATAGATGCCTCTGAGGCTGCCTAATCCCATCATTACCCCAAATTCTCGGGCAACAGCCTGGTGGTGACCCTCAAGGCAATTGTGCTCACCCAGACCATAAAAATTTAGCGTGGCCCTGTATGGCTGTGACTACAGAGTGAACGAGTTACAGTGCAGGAGCAGGCGAAGCACATAAAAATTTATCGTGACCCTGTATGGCTGTGACTACAGAGTGACCGAGTTACAGTGCAGAAGCAGGCGAAGCACATAAAAATTTAGCGTGACCCTGTATGGCTGTGACTACAGAGTGACCGAGTTACATTGCAGGAGCAGGCGAAGCACATAAAAATTTATCGAGGCCCTGTATGGCTGTGACTACAGAGTGACCAAGTTACAGTGCAGGAGCAGGCGATGCACATAAAAATTTATCGTGACCCTGTATGGCGGCGGTGACAACAGAGTGATCGAGTTAGACTGAGGTAGCAGGTGAACGACCCAAAAATTTAGCCTAGAACAGCATGATGGTGACACCACCAATGCCTTTGTCCGACTGAGATTGCAGTCAAATGGCTGTAGGTGAGCCTCCCAAAAAATTTTTTTTGGAGTGTGTGAAGTCGACCCTCTGAAAAAAATTTTTTTTTGTGTCTGTAGTTGACGCTCCTGAAAAATGGTTTTAGAGTGTGGGTAGTTGACGCTCCGGAAAAATTGTTTGGAGAGAGGGCCTGTAGGTGACCCTCCAGAAACATTGTCTTAAAAAAGTGCCAGTTGGCCCTCTAAAAAATTCCCTTTTGGGTCAGCGTTTGGCAATGAAGAGGAGGAGGAGGAGGAGTAGAGGAGAGGAGAAAAATCGGATACATAAGGAATCTTATTCTTTAGCTGCTTTCCCCCGGAGGAGATTTGAATTCCGGTGAAATCCAGGCTTTGTTCATTTTAATAAGCGTCAGCCAGTCAGCACTGTCAGTTGACAGGCGTGTACGCTTATCGGTGAT
Organism: Rhinella marina; assembly: GCA_900303285.1. Lineage (NCBI taxonomy): Eukaryota > Metazoa > Chordata > Amphibia > Anura > Bufonidae > Rhinella > Rhinella marina. Next base: position 43,931 of record ONZH01000580.1, on the reverse strand, counting down.
GACGCCACCAGCTGCACTAAATACCTGCTGTGACAACACGCTAGCGGCAGGGCAGGCCAGCACCTCCAAGGCATACAGCGCCAGTTCAGGCCATGTGTTCAGCTTTGAAACCCAGTAGTTGTATGGAGCAGAGTGATCCGTCCGGATGTTGGTATGGTCAGCTAGGTACTCCCTCACCATCTTTCTGTACAGCTCCCCCCTACTCTGCCTAGACTGGGGACAGGTGACAGTGTCTTGCTGGGGTGACATAAAACTGGCAAAGGCCTTGGAGAGCGTTCCCCTGCCAGTGCTGGACAAGCTGCCTGCTCGCCTCCTCTCCCCCGCTATTTGGCCCACAGAACCACGCCCTCTGCCGCTAGCAGCGTCAGATGGGAAGGATTGTTTCAGCTTGTGCACCAGGGCCTGTTGATATTGATTCACTCTCATACTCCTTTCCTCTACAGGGATGAGAGTGGAAAGGTTCAGCTTGTACCGTGGGTCCAGGAGAGTGAACACCCAGTATTCGGTGTTTGAAAAAATGCTTCTAACGCGAGGGTCACGGGATAGGCAGCCTAACATGAAGTCTGCCATGTGCGCCAGAGTTTCAACACGCAAGAATCTCCTCCTCCCTCCTCCTCCTCCTCTCCATCCATCCATCCATCCATCCGCGCTGAGAAACAGACCGGAGGGTACTCTGGCTATCAAGCGACGTATCTTCTTCTCCCATCTCCTGTGACAAGCGCAAAGCTTCTGACTTCATGCTGAGCAGTGAGTTTTTCAACAGGCAAAGCAGCGGGATGGTGAGGCTGATAATGGCGGCATCGCCGCTGACCATCTGTGTTGACTCCTCAAAGTTGCTCAACACCTGACAGATATCAGACATCCACGTCCACTCCTCATTGTAGACTTGAGAAAGCTGACTGACCTGACTACCAGTTCTGGTGGAAGTTGACATCTGGCAGTCTACAATCGCTCTGCGCTGCTGGTAAACTCTGGATAACATGTTTAATGTCGATTTCCATCTCATGGGCAAGTCGTACAACAGTCGGTGAGCTGGCAGTTGTAGGCGCCGCTGCGCTGCCCTGATAGTGGCAGCATCTGTGCTTGACTTGCGAAATGCGCACAGATGCGGCACACCTTGGTGAGCAAATCTGACAAATTGGGGTATGTCTTGAGGAACCGCTGAACTATGAGATTGAACACATGGGCCAGGCATGGCACATGTGTTAGTCTGCCGAGTTGCAGAGCCGCCACCAGGTTACGTCCGTTGTCACACACAACCATGCCTGGCTTGAGGTTCAGCAGTGCCAGCCACACATCGGTCTGCGCCGTGATGCCCTGTAACAGCTCTTGGGCGGTGTGCCTTTTGTCACCTAAGCTCAGCAGTTTGAGCACCGCCTGCTGGAGCTTACCCACGGCATTGCTGCTGCTCCTAGAGCTACCAACTGAAGGCGCCGTGCCCACGGATGGTAATTCGGAGGAGGAGGAGGGGTTGGAGGAAGAGGCATAGTACATCTGAGAAACCGTGACCGAGGTAGGCCCCGCAATCCTCGGTGTCGGCAGTACATGAGCGGCCCCAGGTTGCGGAAAGCCTCAGTCTCTACCAGTCTATAGGGCAGCATCTCCAGGCTCAACAATTTGGAGATGTGGACATTTAGGGCTTGTGCATGTGGGTGGCTGGAATTGTATTTGCTCTTGCGCTCAAATGTCTGCTGCAAAGACAGCTGAACGCTGCGCTGGGACACATTGGTGGAGGTTGTGGAGGATCGTGGAGGTGAAGGGGTGGTTGTAGGGCGGTAGGCGCTCGTGCCGGGGTCCTGGGCGGGGAGTTGACTCGCCGAGCCAGCATGTGACACAGGGGAAGGGGCAGTGGTGTGACCCGCAGGCGGTGAATGGCCTTGGTTCCACTGAGTCAGGTGTTTAGCACTCATATGCCTGCGCATGCTGGTAGTGGTTAGGCTGGTAGTGGTGGCTCCCCTGCTGATCCTGGTGTGGCACAGGTTGCACACCACAGTCCGTCAGTCATCCTCACTTTCTTTAAAAAACCTCCAGACTTGCGAACATCTAGGCCTCGGCACGGGAGCTTGACTCCGTGAAACAGTTGCTGATCTACCTGCTCTGGCCCTGCTTCTCCCTCTGGCCACCCCACTGCCTCTTCCAACCTGTTCTGGTGCTGCACTTGCCTCCCCCTCAGAAGCACTGTCTTGAGTTGGATTACCAACCCAGCTCGGGTCAGTCACCTCATCATCCACCAGCTCTTCCTCCGATTCCTCACTCTGCTCCCCCCTCGGACTTACTGCACTGACAACAACGTCATTGTCTGACAACCGTGTCTCATCATCATCATCATCATCATTATCATCCAACACCTCTTCACGCACTACTTGCACTAAGTCCACACTCTCATCACCCACAGACTGTGAAAGTTCTAAATTTTGGGCATCGGGACAGAGCAAATGCTCAGGTTGCTCTTGAGCAGTGGTTTGTGTCTCTGGGTAGGGTCCTGAAAAGAGCTCCTGTGAGTAGGGGCAGGCTGGGGGGAAGGAGGTTGAGCTGGAGGAGCCAGAGGTCTACTCCCTTGGCTAGCGAAGGTGGACTGCGTGGAAGACTGGGTGGTGGATAAATTACTGGACGCATTGTCCGCTATCCACGTCATCACTGATGTGGTTTCAATAGTGGTGTACCACGTCACCCAGTAAGTTGCGAGATGAAGCTAGGGAGCGAAACTCTGCGGCGTTCCACTGCTCCCTCATCAGCATGTACAGTGTCACCCTGCCCAGGACCACGGCCTCTGCCCCCTACACTACTTGAACGCCCACGCCCTCGACCCTCAGCCCTTGGGTTCAACATTTTGTATATTCACCAAACTGTCGAGTTAATATCTGAGGCCAAAACCGTATTCAGTAGACAGTAGAATTACTATCTGAGGCAAAAAAATGTAGTCTTTAGACTCCAGCTATTGCGCCGCAAACCACTCAATTTTGCACTGGACTGTAGTTTATTTAACTGAGAATAAAAACGTATTCTCTAGACTGCGGCTAGTGTATCACACACCTCACAATTGTTCACTGGACTGTAGTTTATATAATTGAGTGAAAAAAAATTATTCTCTAGACTGCGGCTAGTGTATCGCACACCTCACAATTGTTCACTGGACTGTAGTTTATATAATTGAGTGAAAAAAAACGTATTCTCTAGACTGCGGCTAGTGTATCGCACACCTCACAATTGTTCACTGGACTGTAGTTTATATAATTGAGTGAAAAAAACGTATTCTCTAGACTGCACTACAGATCCCAGCAAGCCAAGGTACAGCAGCAGCAAAAATGAGTACTGAGAGGACTTTGGGCAATTTCATTGGGGTCTGTGTGGACCATGTGCTGTCCCCTTTCTGCCACCAGTGCACAGCGTGCAGCCAAGATGGTGGTAGCTGCACTACAAGTCCCAGCCAGCAGCCGAGAGGAGGACAAAAACAAAAGTCGTTGTAGCCCTTACAAGGAGCTTTGGGTTCTTTGTGGATGATTCCTGCCTAACCAGATTCTAATTTCACGCCCTAACAGTGTGCAGCCAAGATGGCGGTCGCTGCACTACAAGTCCCAGCCAGCAGCCAGGAGGAGACCAAAAAAAAAACGTGCTTGTAGCCCTTAGAAGGGCTGTTGGGTTCTTTGAGTGTGATTCCTGCCTAACCAACAACTAAATTCAGGCCCTAACATTCTCCCTGACAGACAGCAGCTCTATCCCTAATCTCATGCAGACGGCGTATGATGCGAGCAGCGCGGGACCAGATTCTTATATTCCCAGGTCATCTGATCTGGCCAGCCAATCCCTGCTATCGACTTGTAGGGGCCCCACGTGATGCTAGGAGGTACCAAAGACTCTCCTGCATGTTGATTGGCTGAAAAAAGGCGGCTAACATGCAGGAAGAGGAAGTTGCCATTTCCTCGAGGATCGCGATATGCTCGCCCGAATAGCGAGCATATGCGAATACCCTAATGCTCGAACGAGCACCAAGCTCGGACGAGCATGTTCTCTCATCTCTATTAAAAAGGGCAAATCACAGTGATGAATACTTGCTTCTTTTAAGAAGATCTTTAGATTTATATATGATGTTCATGTTTTTATGTTTGTACATTGCATTGAAGCACTTACCTCCCTCCATGTCCTCTGTCCAGTTTCGGTTGCTCCCAGTTGGAGAAGATGGAGATGTGTAGAACTCCCCTCCAGGACTTGTGTCCACATCATCCTCCAGAGACCCAGATTTGTGCCTCTTACTCCTTATAAAAGAAGAACAACATATTCATACAAGCATACAATTGCAAGTTGGGCTCCAAATAACAGGTATAATGTTTCACGGACGTGTGCTGTATGTGTTCTCCACTGACAGCACACGTCCTCATTCATTTTAATGTGTGTATTCAGACATCAGTGTTTTAGCATGGTCTGTGGGTCAGTGTTTTTAGCATGCATGTTCTATTTTGTCCGTGTTCACGGATCCATCACGTCCATTATAGTCTATGGGTCCGTAAAAAAACCACTGATGCAACACGGATGCCATCCATGTTGCATTCGTGTTTCATGGATCATTAAGAAGAGATGCTTTGAAAATTATTTTTCAGCTGTTCAGTGTCAGTGAAACACGGATGCAACACGGACAGCAAAAAACGGACACACGGACCCAAAACGGATCACGGACAGCTTCACAGATGTATCACTGACAACCTGCTCACGGATTTGAGCACGGACATGTGAATGAGGCTTCACCCTGTGGGATTAATTATGCAAATTAGAAAACTTCACAGAATTAGAATAATCCTGATTAAGGGGACGGGGCTTACTGCCTAACAGAGTGGACGCGTCGTGCCTGAGCTCCTGCATGCATTGCCCTTCTGAATGCTTTTACACAGCTTTTATTGGTGTTTTCTGAGTAAAAACTGTATAATAAGGAGACTCCAAGCTATCTGCCCATCACCTTTTTGAGCTCTCCTGGGCACATCTTGTATTGCAGCGTAGGCCACAGGAGAAGCCGGGGACTAAAGTGCCAGGCAGGGGGCACGGTGAACCCAGGAAGAACCCATTCTGTTTTTCTGACCTAAGAACCTTATAATTGCTGTTGAAGGCTCTCCCTGTCTTCCGATTCAACTTCCGGACCTATATTCATACTTTTAAGCTATTTTTCAGCTATAGCCAGTGCGCAGCAACAAGAGGTCTGCAGCAAGGAGAAGCCGGGAGATAAATTTATACCGGCAGTACCGGAACTGGGAAATAGCTACCTCTAATTATCCTTATAGTGAGTCTCATCATATCGGAAATACTTGAATATCCAGCATATAAAATCAAGTCCTCTTTTACAGCAAAAAATCGCTTATTTCTCTTCATTTTGAGAATCTTTTCGTTGCACTGTATTTCATTGCTGTGTCATGGCTGTTCATGCAATAGACTGCATATCACCTGTCTATTAGAAGGATAGTAGCTTCATATTTTACAGTAATCTGCATTATTCTTAATCTCTGGCCTTGATGACAGCCTAACCTCTCATATAGTGTGCTTTCATTTTTGAGTGGACTGCCTTTGATCTCAAAATCTCCACTTCATATACATTTGATCTGAGTCTTTTGTGCAGGACGTGCTGTATGAAACATGGGAAAACCGAAACTGCTCTCAGATGAAGAAAGGCCTCCAAAAACACCTAAAAAGCAAGCTGAATTGAGCAAACCGCAAAATATTACTACCACTGTTTCAGAACTCTCCACTAACATGAAAAGCTCAAGTAAGTTCTTTGCAGCTCAAGGATCAGGTTCCGACAGTGAAGATGAAGACTCTGTCCAGGAATGTGATGACTTGAGAACATACATTAATGTCTTACCTACCTCAGAGAGTATAAAAAATATGTCTCAAGATCTCTCTAACACCATTAAAACAGAGCCATCTGAGATTAAAACAGATATCAGACAGGTGTTCTCCAGGCAGAACTCTATAAAAGAGGCATCAGAGAAGATAGTTCAGCATGCTAGTCACCTGGAAGATAAACTCAAAACACAGCAAAAAGAGATCTATGATTTGCGCCTCCACATTGATAACCTTGAAAATAGGTCTCGAAGGAACAATCTTAGAATAAACGATCTTTCAGAATTAGTGGAGGATAAGGAAATTCCCCAGGTACTGACCCAGATTTTTCTAGAACTACTGGGCAAAGAGGAACCCCAAGATCTAGGTATCGAAAGAACCCATCGTGTATTCCATCCCAGAAACATCTCTTCAGACAATCCAAGGGACGTATTGTGTTATTTATTAAGCTTTAGGCTAAAGGAAGAAATTCTCAAGAAAGCTCATATGGCTCAAAAAATTGAGTATGAGGGAAGGGAACTAACTATTTTCCAAGATATCTCTAAATTAACCTGAGAAAGCAGCTCATTACGCTAACAAAAGCCCTGAGGGACCACAATATGAAGTACCGGTGGCTTTACCCTTTTGGACTATTGGTGACACACAACAACAGGACTTTTACTGTCAGAGCACCTGAGGATCTGACAATTGTCTTTCCAGACAGAGGAAAAAGAATACTCGGGTACAATACACTGGTCCCCAAGGCACCTCGTAAAAGCATGAGAGGCTTTCCACCCGACTGATCTTGCTCCATATCCTTTTTCATGTGTTTACTTAGTTGATTGTGTTGGCTCTGATTGGGGCATTTGGTTCTATGTGGAACCAACAGAATCGGCTATACCAATAGGATAGGCCAGAAGTCAAAGCAACTTGCTCTGAGACTGCCTACCTACTTACTAAATACATAAGTTTTGTTATTACTGTTTAAACTTTATGCTCTGTAATATTACTAATACATAGTCTCACACCTGTGTATTACATAGTGCGCATTAGAAATCCCCATCTCTAATTGCCCCCCCCAGGAGAGCAAAAACTTAAAGGGGTTGTCTCATCTTGACTAATGGGGGCATATCGCTAGGATATGCCCCCATTGTCTTATAGGTGCGGGTCCCACCGTTGGGACCCGCACCTATATCGAGAACGGGGCCCCGCAAGGTGGTGGCTGGAGGACTCCGGTCCGGCCACCACCAAGCCGGCTCCCCATAGAAATGAATGGGAGCGCACCGCGCTTGCGCGGCCACCGCTCCTATTCATTTCTATGGAGCCGACGGAAATAGCCGAGCCAGCGCTCGGCTATCTTCGCCGGCCACATTGAAAATGAATGGAGGCGGCTGCGCATGCGCAGTGCGCCCCCGTTCGCTTTCGGGGCCCCGTTCTCGATATAGGTGCGGGTCCCAGCGGTGGGACCCGCACCTATAAGACAATGGGGGCATATCCTAGCGATATGCCCCCATTAGCCAAGATGAGACAACCCCTTTAAGCACTATAACTCTGACTCACAGAGAGCCCTTTCTCTGTTCTTCTCCTGTGAATCACCCACTTCTAGGTTTCCCCACAGTACTAAACTCTTTGACAGAGGTGTACTGGATGTTTCCCCTTACTGTTCGGTTCATGTTATGTCAGTCAGTATATGACAGTGGATCTACCTTTTTTTATAACTTAAAATGAGTAGCTTCAATTGTGCAACTTATAATCCAAATGGTTTGAATAACCCATCTAAGAGAGGACATATCCTACAACTGTTAAGAAAGAAAACAAATGATATCTTGTTTCTCCAGGAAACACATTTCAAAAAGACATATACACCTATTACGAAATCTGGTCATTTCCCTCTGTGGTTTAATGCTTGTACCCCAACACAGAAGAGGAAGGGGGTCTCAATCGCTTTTAGTAAACGATTGAATTTTATTAAAACTGATTCCCTAATAGATCCAGAAGGAGAATTTATCTTCTTAAAGGGGGACAATAAATGATCAATTGTTTACATTGGTTAATTTATATGCCCCGAATTCACAACAATGTGCTTTTTTTAGATATACAGTGGGGGGAAAAAGTATTGTGCAAGTTCTCCCACTTAAAAAGATGAGAGAGGCCTGTAATTGACATCATAGGTAGACCTCAACTATGAGAGACAAAATAAGAAAACAAAATAAGAAAACAAATCACATTGTCTGATTTTTAAATAATTTATTTGAAAATTATGGTAGGAAATAAGTATTTGGTCACCTACAAACAAGCAAGATTTCTGGCTCTCACAGACCTGTAACTTCTTCTTTAAGAGGCTCCTCTGTCCTCCACTCATTACCTGTAGTAATGGCACCTGTTTGAACTTGTTATCAGTATAAAAGACACATGTCCACAACCTCAAACAGTCTCACTCCAAACTCCACTATGGTGAAGACCAAAGAGCTGTCAAAGGACACCAGAAACAAAATTGTAGACCTGCACCAGGCTGGGGAGACTGAATCTGCAATAGGCAAGCAGCTTGGTGTGAAGAAATCAAGTGTGGGAGCAATAATTAAAAAATGGAAGACATACAAGACCACTGATAACCTCCCTCGATCAGGGGCTTCACGCAAGATCTCACCCATGTGGGGTCAAATTGATCACAAGAACTGTGAGCAAAAATCCCAGAACCATACTGGGGGACCTAATGAATGACCTGCAGAAAGCTGGGACCAACATAACAAAGGCTTCCGTCAGTAACACACTATGCCGCCAGGGATTCAGATCCTGCAGTGCCAGACGTGTCCCCCTGCTTAAGCCAGTACATATCTGGGCCTGTCTGAAGTTTGCTAGAGAGCATTTGGATGTTCCAGAAGAGTATTGGGAGAATGTCATATGGTCAGATGAAACCAAAGAACTGTTTGGTAGAAACACAACTCGTCGTTTTTGGAGAAGAATGAATGCTGAGTTACATCCAAAATCACCTTACCTACTGTCAAGCATCATGCTTTGCGGCTGTTTCTTTGCAAAGGGACCAGGACGACTGATCCGTGTACATGAAAGAATGAATGGAGCCATGTATCGTGAGATTTTGAGTGCAAACCTCTTTCTATCAGCAAGGGCATTGAAGATGAAACATGGCTGGGTCTTTCAGCATGACAATGATCCCAAGCACACCGCCAGGGCAATGAAGGAGTGGCTTTGTAAGAAGCATTTCAGGGTCTTGGAGTGGCCTAGCCAGTCTCCAGATCTCAACCTCCTAGAAAACCTTTGGAGGGGGTTGAAAATCCGTGTTGCCCAGCGACAGCCCCAAAACATCACTGCTCTAGAGGAGATCTGCATGGAGGAATGGGCCAACATACCAGCAACAGTGTGTGCCATCCTTGTGAAGACGTACAGAAAACATTTGACCTCTGTCATTGCCAACAAAGGATATTTAAAAAAGTATTAAGATGAACTTTTGTTATTGACCAAATACTTATTTTCCATCATAATTTGCAAATAAATTCTTTAAAAATCAGACAATGTGATTTTCTGGATTTGTTTTCTCATTTTGTCTCTCATAGTTGAGGTCTACCTATGATGTCAATTACAGGCCTCTGTCATCTTTTTAAGTGGGAGAACTTGCACAATTGGTGGCTGACTAAATCCTTTTTTTCCCCACTGTATCTTTGAAAAGTTGGAGCTGTTCATGGAGGGCACCTTGATTATGGGAGGTGATTTTAATGTGGCGTTAGATCCTACCATGGACACCTCAAATGGCAAAACCTGCATATCGTATCGTCAACTTAAAGCAATAAATTGTTTCATCAACATCAATTGGTCGACATTTGGAGAATAACACATCCATCAGTAAAAGATTTCTCCTTTTTCTCTAAGGTCCACAGAATATATTCACGTATTATCTATTGATAAGTCAGAGATATAAAAGCCGTTAAAAGTATTAATTATGATTCAATTCTCCTTTCTGATCATGCCCCTCTTCAAGCTCAGTTCCAGTTTGGTAGTGGTGATAGAGGTCCCTCGACATGGCGCTTAAATGAATCACTTCTAGCTAAACCAGAAAATATAAAATTGATAGCTTCTCACCTTCAATATTACTTTGAGGAGAACTTGACAGAGGGAGGATGCAACCCTCTGACTTGGGAAGCACATAAGGCAGTTCTTAGGGAAATTATCATTCAGCTAAGTTCCAGGGAAAAAAAAGCTAGGAACAAGGAAGTTGATGAGGTGCTTGCTAAAATCAGGAAACTAGAAAGACTACATAAAGCTTCTCTTTGTAAAAAGTTGAGGGAGAACTTTTAGAACTTTGATTAAAGCTGAAAGAGTTACTTGAAATATACTCCCAGAGATACTTATTTATGTCTAAATTTAAATGCTACCTCGAAGCAAATAAATGTGGCAAATCACTTGCTAATATAGTACGTAAAGACAGAGCTAAATCCTATATAGCCAAAATTAGGAAAAAAGCGAACACAGATGCATATGAGTCAAAAGAAATCGCTGATACCTTTAGGCCCCTTTCACACGAGCGTCACAGATTAGGTCCGGATGCGTTCAGGGTGCGTTCAGGGAAACTCGCACCATTTTGCAAGCAATTTCAGTGAGTTTTGTCTGCGATTGCGTTCAGTTGTTCAGTTTTTTTCCGCGCGGGTGCAATGCGTTTTGATGCGTTTTTCACGCGTGTGATAAAAAACTGAATGTTTACAAACAACATCTCTTAGCAACCATCAGTGATAAACGCACTGCATCCGCACTTGCTTGCGGATGCAATGCGTTTTTCACGCAGCCCCATTCACTTCTATGGGGCCTGGGCTGCGTTAAAAACGCAGAATATAGAACATGCTGCAATTTTCATGCAACGCAGAAGTGATGCGTGAAAAATAACGTTCATGTACACAGACCCATTGAAATGAATGGGTCAGGATTCAGTGCGGGTGCTATGCGTTCACGTCACGCATTGCACCCGCGCGGAAAACTCGCTCGTGTGAAAGGGGCCTTAACCCCTTCAAGACCAAGCCAGTTTTCACCTTAAGGGCCAAGCTACATTTTTCAAATCTGACATGTTTCACTTTATGTGGTAATAACTCTAGAACGCTTTTACTTATCTGAGCGATTCTGAGAATGGTAATAAATACTGCCTCCCCTCAATCCAATAACTTCTCAACTTAAATAAGCACTAGTAAACAAAGTAGTATATGGTATGCCCATATCTCATAGGCACACCAAGGCTTGCCCTCTCCTATTAAGGCTCGACGCGTTTCTTGTGTGTATTACACATCTCATCAGGAGCACAATTAGAGACAAACGGTACTAGGCTGAAAGACGCTGCCACGTGCAGCAGCGTCCCGAGGACCAGGGTATCGGCGCTGTGATGGCCGTGAGCGGCCGCGCGCGCACACCTGGTTAAATAGATATAACCCCGCCCCCTGTGAGATCATCCTGCTGCCGCGCCGATGAAGAGGAAACATCTCTTCTACATTGTATCAATACGGCGAGAATGCTGCAGATAGGGTACCCTGGTCCTCGGGACGATGCTGCACGTCGCAGCGTCTTTCAGCCTAGTAACGTTTGTCTCTAATTGTGCTCCTGATGAGATGTGTAATACACACAAGAAACGCGTCGAGCCTTAATAGGAGAGGGCAAGCCTTGGTGTGCCTATGAGATATGGGCATACCATGTACTACTTTGTTTACTAGTGCTTATTGAAGTTGAGAAGTTAGTGGATTGAGGGGAGGCAGTATTTATTACACAATATGGGTCAAATGATACGTTGACCCTAATACCCTGCATTAGTTCACCCTTTTGCCCCTTTTTGTGGGACGCACGTTTTTTCAGTGGATTGGAGCCACTGCTTCTCCCTGATATATCCCGCATGGGCTATTTACGAGGGAATTATTACTCGCCAATATGTTTCACCTTTATTTATAAAAAAAATCCAAAATTTACAGAAAATTTGGAAAAATTCATAATTTTGTAAATTAATTTTCAGTAAGTTAGAAGGCTTAGCATTTTAGAAGCAATTCTTAAAATTTTTAAGAATTTCCAAAACCCACTTTTCAAGGACCAGTTCAGTTATCAAGTCACTTTGTGGCGCTTACATAATAGAAACCACCCATAAATGACCCAATTTTAGAAACTACACCCATCAAGTTAATCAAAACTGATTTTACAAACTTTGATAACCCTTTAGGTGTTCCACAAGAATGAAAGGAAAATGGAAGTGAAATTTCAAAAATTCACTTTTTTTGCAGATTTTCTATTTTAATCTATTGTCCCCATAACACAGCAAGGGTTAACAGCCAAAGAAAACTCAATATTTATTACCCTGATTCTGCAGTTTACAGAAACACCCCACATGTGGTGATAAACTGCTGTAGGGGAACATGGCAGGACGCAGAAGGAAAGGAACACCATATGGTTTTTGGAGGGCAGATTTCACTGGGATAATTTTAAGTTGCCATGTCACATTTGAAGACCCCCTCATGCACCCCTAGAGTAGAAACTCCCAAAAAGTGACTGCATTTTGTAAACTACAAGATGAGGTGACAGTTTTATTGGTACTATTTTGTGGTACATATGATTTTTGATTGATTGTTCAGCTTCTTGTGAGGCAAGGTAACAAAAAAATGGCTGTTGTGGCACAGTTTTTATTTTTTGTTTTTTACTAAGTTCTCCTGACAGGATAGATCATGTGTTGATATAGACGCGACAATACCATATTTTTTATATTTTTAAAATATATTATATTTTTTTTTCTGTTTCAGTTCTACATAATAAAGCATTTTTCGAAACAAAAATTATGTTTTTGTGTCTTTATTTTCTAAAAGCTACATTTCTTTCATTTTTATGCCGATCGTTTTGTGTAGGGGCTCATTTTTTGCGTAAAGAGTTGACGTTTTTATAGGTAGCATTTTTGGGTACATATGATTTTTTGATCACTCAATATTACACTTTATGTGGCAAAGTGACCCAAAAAATGGTCGTTTTTGCAGAGTTTTTATTTTTTTTATGAAATTCACCTTAGGGGTTAGACCATGTGATATTTTTATAGAGCAGGTTTTTACAGACGCGGAGATACCTAATGTCTACTTTTTTTAATGTATTTTAGCTTTACACAAGTTTTTTTTTTTTTTTTTTTTAATCATATTTCAGCATCTCTTTCATTTTTCGAAAGCTATATTTTTTTTTGGGCGATTATCTTATGTAGGGGCTCATTTTTTGCAGGAAGAGATGACTTTTTGATTGGTACCATTTTGGGTTGTTATAACAGTTTTTGCGATGAAAGGTGAAATGGCATTTTTTGCACAGTTTTTATTTTTATTTTTTTATGGTGTTCACCTTAGGGGGTAAGTCATATAATATTTTTATAGAGAAAGTCATTACGGATGTGGAGATACCTAATATGTCTACTATTTTACATTTATTTCAGTTTCACACAATAAAAGCTTTTTTGAAGAAAAAGAAATCAGGTTTTAGTGTCTCCATTTTCTGAAAGCCATATTTTTTTAATCTTTTGGGCGATTGTCTTAGTTAGGGTGTTATTTTTTATCTATATAGCTTGTTTCTTGTGGGACAAGTTGCAGTTTTAATGGCGCCAGTTTTCTGATTCACTTTTATTAACTCTTTCTGGAAGGGAGATGGGAAAAACCGCAACACTGCCACAGAGTTTTTACAATATTAATTTTACAGTGTTCATTTTTTGGAATAAATAACTTTATAATTATAATATCTTTATTCTCTGGATCAGTATGATCACAGCGATACCAAATACATATAGTTTTTTTATGTTTTTCTACTTTTGTACAGTAAAACCCATTTTTTTTAAACAGAAGAAAATCTTTTTGCATCGCTGCTTCCCAAGACCCATAACATTTTTATTTTTCTTTCTGTGGGGTTATATGAGGGCTTGATTTTTGCGGGATGACTTATAGTTTTCATTGGTATAATTTTGGAGTAAATTATGCTTTTTGATCGCTTGTTATTAAGTTTTTTTGGTGGCAACTAGAGATGAGCGAGCACGCTCGGCCGAGCGTACTCGGGAGCAATTTTCAAGTAGTAGCGTACGCATTTTATAATCTGTACGCTAATGCATACACATCTTATAATCTGTAATGCGTACAAATTACAAGATGCGTACACATTAGCGTACAGATTAGAAGATGCGTACGCATTAGCATACAGAAGATGCGTACGCTACTACTCGAAAATTGCTCCCGAGTACACTCGGCCGAGCATGCTCGCTCATCTCTAGTGGCAACTAAGAATAAATTAGCAATTCTGTCATTTTTTTATTTATTTTTTTTAATGGCGTTCACCGTAGGGGATCATTTACATGATATTTATGTAGTGCAGGTCGTTACAGGTGTGGTGATATCAAACATATTGGGAAGATATTTTTTTGCAATTCTTTTCATTAAAAAGTGTATTTTCAATGGGAAAAAAGGTGTATTTTTTTACTGGAATTTTTTTTATTTAATAAATGTGTTTTTTTTTTACTTTTTTTTTTTTTTTAACAATTAGTTGTCCCACAAGGGGACTATAACGGACACCATTTTGATTGATTTTAAAATACAATTCACTATCCCTATAGTGCATTGCATTTTAATGTCAGTGCTATACTGACATTGACCAGCAGGCTGCGCCAGAGAGGCACAGCCTGCTGGAAAATACTCAAGGCTGGCTTGTGCCTATATCAGACCCCAGCCAGCCTTTACACACATCGGTACCCACAATCGCATTTGAGTGTGAAAAAGTGGCGGCCCAGCTTAGGGCCCCTTAGTGACCATAGAAAAGCGTATGGGTGGTCACTAAGGGGTTAACATACTGTTAAGTAAAATAAATTGTATTAATAGTTTCATTATGTGAATGTTGACTTGTTGCACACTGTGTGATGTTGTCCGGAGTAGGGTTCCTACCCCACAGTATAAATAAATGGATAGACTCCGGTTTATTTTGCGTTCGAATTTCTTTCTTTTTATTAGAAGGTGTTTGCGGCAAAGTATATGAGTTACGTTTCGGCCTAAGGTAGGCCTTCTTCAGACTATAATACAATAAGAATAGACACATTTCAGTGTAATATTTCAAGAAAACATGAATAGATTATCGGTAGCAGGCAACATCTGAGAATAACAGGTGAGTGCCGCAAACACCTTCTAATAAAAAGAAAGAAATTTGAACGCAAAATAAACCGGAGTCTATCAATTTATTTACTTTCATTATGTGGGACAATTTAAGGAACATTTGTAAAAAACTAAATACAAACTTCGGACAATATTTTATCCAAATTCCAGATAAAAATATTGTATTTTATTTTTTATTTTTATTTTTTTTAAAGACTGGTCAAAATATGGAAACAGTTACATTAATATCAGCCTTCAAATAACGCTTAGAAAACATGTTCATATTCATTTTTAAACAGCACAATTATAGCTATGTAAGGCAATGGCATCAGGCGGCACTGTGCAAGAATTGCACGGGAGGGTGGGGGGTGGGGGGGGGGCTATTTAGCCTCCAGCCCTGCACTCTTGCAAAGCTCTGCACCTGTGTTTGAGGATTATTGTAAATCACGGTTTTATTGTGGTTTTACCGCAGCAAAAACCACAATGTACAATGACCCTAAACATAGTTGTGTGCAGAAGAAGATAAAAAGGACCTTTGGGGATAATGTGATTTGAGAGTAAAGGACGTGTGTTCATGTAATCATGTCACATGACCGTTCCATCTCACAGGCTATTTTCCTATTACATTATCTGAAAGATCCTCCAGACTTTAAAAAAACTCCAAAAGGAAAAGGAGAACTTAAGGTCTATAAGGTAAATATGTGTGTATGTGAGTGCGAGCCAACAGCTGCCCTCTGTAGTGTCTGACAGAATTTTATTTTATAGTTTCCATTAAGCATGCGCCTATACATGATATACACAGTGCAAACTAGATGCTCCACCTTTTCTGCAGCCAGGGCTCTGAGGATGAGATCTGAATTATAAGGACTGTCCAGTATCTTTTTCTACTGAGCAGCCTCTTTAATTTTGGAATCTTAGTCTTTCAAGGCATTATGTTGAGGGTGTGATGTGGTATTGTGGTCTTTAAAATATGGCAGATTTTATCTCTGTAAAAATTTTGGGCCATCCATGATTTTGGTTCAGTTGTCTAAAATAAAACTGAGTATGATGTCAAGCTTATACTGTGGTCGGTATTTGTTTTAGTGATTGTACTTATTCTGTTGCCCACTGAATGTTTTTACTCTGTGGTTTGTGTCTGAACACGCTTTGGGGTCTGGGGTCTAAATTAATTTTTGGATATGACAAAGAAGTTGTGATTGAGTTAGGGATGTTTGTGGTATATGTAAATGGATGGCATAGTGCATTTCCTAACACATATTCTGTGCATCAGAATCTCTCTGATGTTACTATTGAAAAATAGTGAATAATGGTGTGTCTGTGTATACAGTCTATACAGTATGTGTGTTTGTATAGGCTGTATACTGGATGTTTGTATATGTTGTTTGTATGCTATATACTGTGTTTGTGTGTCCATGACTGTCCCACTGAGTGTTAGTGACACTTATTCATTGTTGCCTGTATGGCAGGATCCCTGGGTTCATCTCCTAGTTATGGACTAGAGATGAGAGAATCATGCAAAATTTTATTTGCCGAACATTCGCCGAACTTTTCCTAAGATTTGTATATTCGACGAATAGATTCGTTGAATTTGCGTACAAAATATACGTAATTATATGGCTTTTAGCGAACATTCGCGCACTAATAACAAACGGTCAGGTAAAAAGGTACGCAACCTCTTTGAACACGTACGCATAAGCGTACAAAGTGCGTACGAATTCGACGGGCTTTGCTGGAGAGGAATGGTGGAGCAGGAGGAATGCTCTGAGTCTGACCCCTGGCTTCCTATGGATACTGTATCAGCAGATGACAGCAGATCATCCGGCTGAGACTGAGATGAGTGTGCCATCCATTCCACTACCTCATCCACTTTCTCTTCCACTACAATTTTGCGCCTAGGTGGGTTAGCCTGGTGGAAAAATGGCCAAGTGTTGCGAATACTACTAGTAGATGCTCCGCCTACAGGTCCTTTGGCACTTCTGCCCTGTGCCACCTTCTCCTTTTTTTTAGAGCTCGAGGTCTGGCTGGAACTGGACCCATTTTGCTTATACATTCAAGACATTTTTCAATTCACTCTGTGGCCCTGCAGCTGGTCTTTGTCCCTGTATCTCCCTGTCTCTCCCTATCTCTCCTTGTCTCTCTCTCCCTGCCTGATTAATTACTAGCCCTGAACTGACCCGGCCCTGCAGTATCCCTGATATGTGTAATATGGATTCCCAGAGCAATGACAGAACTTCACACACAGTGCTTCTGCTCGTCTCAGCAGTCGCAGCAGAAGTGATGCGTCACTGGCTTACCGAGCCTGAGCCAATCAGAGCAAGCCCTGCCCACTAGGTCAGGTGACCGCTTTCTCCCCGGGCTTTTGCACACGATAAATGAACTAAGAGTAAAATTTCGCTAATGAATTGAATTCGTATGCAACAGTAACTTATACGTAGCAATAGCGTATAATTTATAGGACAAACTACATAGCGAATGCGTACAAAGCCTAAGCGAATCAACTAATATTCGGATTCGCTTCGCAGCTAACAATTTCCAAGATTCGATACGAATCAACGAATTGGCGAATAGATTCGCTCAGCTCTATTATGGACTAAGGATTTGAGTTTGAGACAACGCTGGACCCTGAGCAGGTGATTAACCACTGGATATCAGGTACTTGACTCATTCCCTTCCATAGACATTTGACCCCTTTATATAAAAAAAAATAATAATACACAATTGCAGCAAAGTCTAAATGTTATACATTGGGATTTCCCATGGAGCTTTTCCCAAATCTGACCACTGATTTTACACTTGCATTGCAATGTGTAAAATCTAAGGCCAGATCTTAAGTAGCATTCTGCAAAATATACAGCATTTGCTCTAGATTTTCTGAAATGGACACTGGAAATCTACAACACTTGAAGTATGTGTGTGTATTTCTGGTGGAGCAGGTGACAATTTACTTTTGCCTCAGGCAGCAGAAAGGCTAGATGCACCCCTGGTATGTACAATTAAAAAAGACATACAGTGGCATGGAAAAGTTTGGGTAACCCTGGTCAAAATTATTGTTACTTAGATTAAATGATCCCCAAAAGGCATAAGGCTAAAGATGACAAATTTCCTCTGTATTTTAAGCAAAAGCATTTTTTTTTTTTTTTTTTATCTTTTACATTTTCAAAATAACAAAAAATTTAAAAAGGGCCTAAAGCAAAACTTTGGGCATCATGCATGGTTAATACCTAGTAGCACCTGTTTGGTAAATATCATAGCCTGCTTTTTTTGTATCCAACCAAGAGACTTTCAATTCTTGTTTGAGGGATTTCCATCCATTCTTCCTTTCAAAAGTCTTCCAGTTCTGTAAGATGCCTAGGCTGTTTGAATGCACTGCTCTTTTGAGGTCTATTCACAGGTTTTCAATGATGTTCAGATCATGGGACTGTGAGGGCCATGGTAAGACCTTCAGCTTGTGCCATTTGAATTCTGTTAATGGTGGATTTAGAGGTGTGTTTAGGATCATATCCATTTGTGGAAGACATCCTCTTTTCAACTTTCGCTTTTTTACAGTTGGTGTTATGTTTGCTTCATGAATTTGCTGGAATTTCATTGAATACATTTTTCTCTTTACCCATGAAATGTCCCCTGTGCCACTGGCTGCAACACAAACCCAAAGCATGATTTATCCACCCTCATGCTTAATGGTTGGAGAAATGTTGTTTTCATGAAATTCTGTGCAATTATTTATCCATACATTCCTGTTTAGATGTTCTTTTGCAAACTTTGTTTGTTTTCTTATGATGTGATGACTCTTCCATGAAGGCCATATTTGAGCAGGTGTCGCTGAACAGTAGAACAATGTACCACAACTCATGTCTGCTAAATATTCCTGAAGGTCTTTTGCAGGGTTCGAATTGCCTCACTAGCAATCCTATGATTTCTTGCTCCTCTTGACCTTCCTGCATTTCTTAATTACATTTCAAACTGAGAAAATGGCTACCTGAAAACGCTTTGCTATCTTCTCATAGCCTTCTCCTGCTTTGTGGACCTCAACCATTTTCATTTTTAGAGTGTTAGGCAGGTGTTTAGAAGAACACCTGGCAGGGGGGCGTGGCCAGGCAGCAGGGTTGATGCCCGCATGATCTTACAGCTCCCACACTCAGCGATGATTTAAGCGGCTCTCACTGCAGCTCCTGATCTACGCAGACGACCCTGCAGATCACCTACCTCTGCCATGATGGGGAAAACTCGGAGGACACAGCACAAGCAGGATCCTGACTTGTGGCAGTTCTTTGACCCAGAGACAAGTAAAGATAGTGGTGCTTCCCGCTCCTCTCCTCCTCTGCAAGTGTCGGAGCGCGCACACGCACCCGGAGATAAGTCTGCACCAGTAAGTGAGATCGCCGCCTCATATGAAGACCAAACTGCCTCTGCTCTGCCCCATATAAAGAAGGTCACAACTTCTCCTACACAAGGACACAAACAGGCAGCGCGCCATGACTCACAACCAGGTGTGCCATTACTACATACCTCTGACCTCCATATTATGCAGGGAGACCTAGACCCTTCTGAAACCCCACAGAGCCTTAACTTCTCTGAACACCCCCATCCCTCAACTTCGAAAGCTTCTTGTGACACAGCAGATGCGAGTGAAATCTAAATTGGCAGATTTGGAGGACCGCTCGAGGCGTAATAACATTAAATTTCAGGGAATCCCAGAGTCCGTTCCTCCAGCTAGCATTACCCCTTGCTTTCAGACCTTAGGGCTCCAGGATTGATCATCAACTGAGCCCATCGGGTTTCAAGACCTGCGCACTTAGCAGAAACGGTGCCTAGAGATACATTAGTCAGAGTGCACTTTTTTCACGTCAAAGAAGCTGTACTTTCAGCAGCCCGAAAAATGCAAGTTCTGCCAGACCCATTTCAAAATGTCAAGCTGTACACTGATCTTTCAGCTACTACTCTCCATCAGAGTTAACTACTAGAGATGAGCGAGTAGTGAAATATTCGAAAGTTCGAAATTCGATTCGAATAGACCGCGAAATTCGACTATTCGACCGAATATCGAATCCCATTAAAGTCTATGGGAAAAAAATGCTCGCCACTTGGAAATCTCAATTCGACCACTTGGAGGTCACCAAGTCCACCCTGAAACCTCAGAAAAGGATGCCAACACTTCTGGAATGCAACTGGGACAGCAGGGGAAGCATGTCTGGGTGCATATAACGCGCCCAAGTCGCACTATTACGCCACTATCACAGCCTCTCAACAATACACTCCAAAGACAATCTAACCTCTCTGTAAAGTGAGACCATACAAGGAAACCTTCTTTCCTCTACATTGCCATGGACCCCAAGCCATACTAGACAAAAAAGAAGATAAAATTCTGCACCCCTTAAAATCACGTTGCCTATGACAACCACAGATGGCATAGGCAAGGGGGAAAGCAAATAGACCCCACCCCTAATTGTCATTGTGTGTGTGTGTGAGATGTGGTCAGACATGTCTTCTTTAAAATGTAAAAACAACTCAAACACATGCATAAGCCTTAAAATGCCCAAATTGTTGGCGCTTGAGATGTCAGTGACCCGACCTGGCCCAGTGTCATGTCTAGCAGGTAAAGCAGTGGGGATGTTGAGGGATGCGTAGGACCGCAAAAGGCAGGAAGAGGCCGTGGGCTGGCCAGAGGCTCATGGAAAATTTTGTGGAGGCCCAAGAGGTGAGACGTCTTAAAAATTGTGTGGAGGCTAAAGAGGTGAGACCTCTTAAAAATTATGTGGAGGCCCAAGAGCTGAGACCTCTTAAAAATTATGTGGAGGCCCAAGAGGTGAGACCTCTTAAAAATTATGTGGAGGCCCAAGAGGTGAGACGTCTTAAAAATTATGTGGAGGCCCAAGAGGTGAGACATCTTAAAAATTGTGTGGAGGCTAAAGAGGTGAGACCTCTTAAAAATTATGTGGAGGCCCAAGAGGTGAGACCTCTTAAAAATTATGTGGAGGCCCAAGAGGTGAGACCTCTTAAACATTTTGTGGAGGCCCAAGAGGTGAGACCTCTTAAAAATTATGTGGAGGCCCAAGAGGTGAGACCTGTTAAAAATTGTGTGGAAGCTAAAGAGGTGAGACCTCTTAAAAATTGTTTGTAGGCCCAAGAGGTGAGACCTCTTAAAAATTATGTGGAGGCCCAAGAGGTGAGACCTCTTAAAAATTATGTGGAGGCCAAAGAAGTGAGACCTCTTAAAAATTGTGTGGAGGCTAAAGAGGTGAGACCTGTTAAAAATTTTGTGGAGGCCCAAGAGGTGAGACCTTGATAAAATTTTGTGGAGGCCCAAGAGGTGAGACCTTGATAAAATTATGTGGAGGCCCAAGAGGTGAGACCTCTTAAACATTTTGTGGAGGCCCAAGAGGTGAGACCTCTTAAACATTTTGTGGAGGCCCAAGAGGTGAGACCTCTTAAAAATTATGTGGAGGCCCAAGAGGTGAGACGTCTTAAAAATTGTGTGGAGGCTAAAGAGGTGAGACCTCTTAAAAATTATGTGGAGGCCCAAGAGCTGAGACCTCTTAAAAATTATGTGGAGGCCCAAGAGGTGAGACCTCTTAAAAATTATGTGGAGGCCCAAGAGGTGAGACCTCTTAAACATTTTGTGGTGGCCCAAGAGGTGAGACCTCTTAAAAATTATGTGGAGGCCCAAGAGGTGAGACCTGTTAAAAATTGTGTGGAAGCTAAGAGGTGAGACCTCTTAAAAATTGTTTGTAGGCCCAAGAGGTGAGACCTCTTAAAAATTATGTGGAGGCCCAAGAGGTGAGACCTCTTAAAATTATGTGGAGGCCCAAGAGGTGAGACCTGTTAAAAATTGTGTGGAGGCTAAAGAGGTGAGACCTCTTAAAAATTATGTGGAGGCCCAAGAGGTGAGACCTCTTAAAAATTATGTGGAGGCCCAAGAGGTGAGACCTCTTAAAAATTATGTGGAGGCCAAAGAAGTGAGACCTCTTAAAAATTGTGTGGAGGCTAAAGAGGTGAGACCTGTTAAAAATTTTGTGGAGGCCCAAGAGGTGAGACCTTGATAAAATTTTGTGGAGGCCCAAGAGGTGAGACCTTGATAAAATTATGTGGAGGCCCAAGAGGTGAGACCTCTTAAACATTTTGTGGAGGCCCAAGAGGTGAGACCTCTTAAACATTTTGTGGAGGCCCAAGAGGTGAGACCTCTTAAACATTTTGTGGAGGCCCAAGAGGTGAGACCTCTTAAAAATTATGTGGAGGCCCAAGAGGTGAGACGTCTTAAAAATTGTGTGGAGGCTAAAGAGGTGAGACCTCTTAAAAATTATGTGGAGGCCCAAGAGGTGAGACATCTTAAAAATTATGTGGAGGCCCAAGAGGTGAGACCTCTTAAACATTTTGTGGAGGCCCAAGAGGTGAGACCTCTTAAACATTTTGTGGAGGCCCAAGAGGTGAGACCTCTTAAACATTTTGTGGAGGCCCAAGAGGTGAGACCTCTTAAAAATTTTGTGGAGGCCCAAGAGGTGAGCCATAAATATATAAATTTTCTTATTTACGGAGCAATTCTACGGCGGTTAAGGAGGAGGAGGAGGAGGTGGAGGAGGAAATGGCACTTCATACAGATGGCACTTCACTTTTGGTTGCTTTCCACTGTTGGAGAAGCAAAGTCCGGGTCAATCCACTTGCTGTTCATTTTGATTAGCGTCAGCCTGTCGGCACTGTCGGTTGACAGGCGGCTGCGCTTATCGATTATAATGCCCCCGGCTGCGCTGAACACCCTTTCTGATAGCACGCTGGCGGCAGGGCAGGCAAGCACCTCCAAGGCGTACAGGGACAGTTCCAGCCACGTGTCCAACTTGGAGACCCAGTAAGTGTAGGACGCCGAGGGATCGGGGAGGACAGGGGTACGGTCTGCCAGGTACTCCCGCAACATGCGCCGATACTTGTCCCTCCTGCTGATAGCGGGCCCCGCAGTGATGGAAGTTGCACGAGGGGGTGCCATGAACGTGTCCCACACCTTGGAGAGTGTTCCCCTGGTGGCTGTGGGCCTGATCGATGTTGTGGGACTCTGGGAGACCCTCTCCTCTCTGCCGCCAGCGATGGTGGGTGGGAAAATCTCCATCATGTTCTGCACGAGTTCCCTCTGGTATTCCAGCAATCGATTCGTCCTCTCCTCTACCGGAATAAAAGAGGAGATGTTCAACAATGTTCTTTATACCATTGTCAGTCTCAATGCACCCAACCGCAGACAAATCTCCTTTCTAAACAAGCTTATGAAAAAGGTCCATAAGGTCAAACAGGGTCATCTCCTGCTATGTGATTTTAACACTATTACAAGACAAACTGACAACGGGTCATATATTCAGAAGACCATTATGATGTTTGGAGGGTGCAACATAGATAGAGAGAGATTTAACTTTTTTCTCAGAGAGACATAAACCATACTCCCGTATAGACCTATTTCTTACAGATCGCACCTTACTTTATAGGAACCACAAGTCCACGATCGACCTAATAAAATAGTCAGACCATGCAGCTATCACACTCAAAATTCATGAAGGAACTGAAACTAACCCTGATAGAATATGGAGGAATAACACATTCCTTCAGAACCACTCCGTTTACGGCAAGGAAGTTCAATTCTGGAACAGCCTCTAGTATATACTCAGAATGGTTGGCATACAAAGCTTATATAAGGGGCATACTGATGAAAATTAGTCATAAAGACAGGAAATTTAGGGAGCAAAAAATAGACTGCTTTACTGGCCGAGAAAAGATGAATAAGCAAAACCCCACTATGGTTACTTCCCAGTCCATTCTAAATATACGCAACCAGCTGAGAGCCCTGTTACTGCATGAATATGAACAGTCTCTGGTAAAGACTAAAGCGAAATTCTACGCCTAAAATAATAAAGCAGGCAAACTCCTAGCATCTAAATTAAAAGCACAACACGCTCGTTCCAGAATCCCTTACATTAAGCACCCCACCTCGGGTGACAAACTCGTAGACCCCAGAGATATCACAGCGCAGTTTAAAGAATATTACAGCAACCTTTATAATATCAATGAACACCATCCCACTTCTGAAAATCTTCCCGCCTCTATACAAGAGTTCTTAGTAGCCGCTCAGTTGCCTACACTTACAGAAGAACATTTATCCTCTCGTAATGCCCCTATTACCACAGCTGAAAATCTCAAGGTTATAAAACAGCTGCCAGCAGGGAAGTCCCCAGGACCATATGGGATTTCAAGTGAATTTTATAAAATATTCTCTACTTTGATCTCCCCTTGTCTGGAATAACTATTCCAGCAAGCTATGCAAGGTTCCACTTTCCCATCAGAGATGTTATCTGCATTAATCGTTACGCTACCTAAACCAGAAAAATCAGCAGATGTTCCCCAAAACGTCCACCCCATATCTTTGCTAAATGTTGACATTAAATTATATGCAAAACATAGTTCCCATGTTGGTTAAGACATCAAGCTGGCTTCGTCTCTGGACGGCAGGCATATGACAATACCAGACGAGTTCTGAATTTATTTGATTATGCAGAGAAGCACAGAGTTCCGATGGTGGCGGTTACTCTAGATGCCAAGAAGGTGTTTGACCGCATAAACTGGTCCTTTACCTTCTCGGTCCTACAGCATATGGGATTCAGTGGGGACATTTTATCTGCTATTCAAAACTTATACACTACCCCATCAGCTAGGGTCTACACTAATGGACAACATCTAATCTCACTCTATGCAGACGATATAATTCTTACACTGACTGAACCAGATATCTCGCTGCATCGTGCCTTAGAGGTAATTTATCATCTTGGCTCTCTATCTTACTACAAAATTAATGTTTCCAAGTCTCAGATTATACCCTTCAATCTCCCTCAGGGGAACCTCAGTTCAATGAAGTCCGCCTTCCAATTAGATTGGCAAGATACGGGGTTACAATACTTGGGCATTCACCTGACCAGGTCCCAAAAGAGGTTATACTCCCAGAATTATGAACCCTCTTCTCAAGCTTCGCTAAACATGATATTTCTTGAACTGGCTGAATAGCTACCTTTCAAATGTTCACTCTGCCAAAAGTACCATACATTTTCCGTACCCTTCCTCTACCCCTCCCAACCAGATTCTTCCAGAAATCTAGACAGTTTATTAATAGATTCATATGGGACAACAAGAAACCACAAATGTCATACAACATCCTGATTTGAAAGAGAGGAATGGGAGGACTAGGGCTGCCTTGCCTCCGTAATTATTACATGGCAACCAACCTCTCTATTTTGAAAGATGGGTGGGTTAATTTTATAGACAATCACTGGGTGCAAATTGAACAAAGTATGGTTACACCTCGGGACTTGAAAGCCCTACTGATTAGTTCGGTAGTGAACCCTACGGTAGAACTTGGCCTGCTTTGCTCTGTGCAGCATTCTGTAGCCATCTGGCGTAGATTCCACTCCTCCATAGGCAAACCCACTCAGAATTACTTATTCATAGCTCCTCTAGCGTCATTGGAAATGTTATTAGAAAATGTAAATCTGTAAGTCTCAATGTGGCTGACCAGTTATATTCACAAGGAACCTTGAGATCTTTTTCAGACTTACGAGACTCATATGGAATCCAACATAACGATTTTTATAAATACCTGCAGGTAAGACACTTGCTTACCTCCCTGGAGAAATCTCCCCCTTCCTTTAATAATATGATCATAGATATCTTTAAAATTCCTTACGCTAAGGTTAAAATAACAAGACCATTATACGATCTTCTACTGCAGACCTCAACATTTACTAAAACCGCACCTATCCTGGCTTGGGAAAAGGAGTTAGGTTGTACATACACAGCTGAAACATGGAGTACAGCAGTTCGTTTTTCATCTAGGACCTTTAGGTGCGCTAGTTACTATGAGTCGGCAATGAAGACCCTGCTGCGTTGGTACTTCATTCCCGATAGATTACACGCTATTTTCCCAAACACCTCGCCACTATGTTGGAGACTTTGCGGCCAGAGGGGAACTTTATACCATACTTTATGGGCATGGCCTGTCCTCCTTTCCTACTGGAAAGTGGTCTTTTCCCTACTATCAGAAATCTCACGTCACAGAGTAGAACTTTCACTGGGCCTGACCCTTCTGTTTTTAAACATAGACTCTTTCCCCTTTTCAATAAGGGTCATGGTAGGTCATGTCCTAATTATTGCAAAATAGCGATAGTGAGACATTGGAAAGAGACTAAATCCCCAGATCTAAAGGAAGTGGTTGCAACTCTCAATACCACATACACTTATGAGAAATTGCTTTCGTAAAGAGTACTTCATAACTCAAAGATAGAAAAAAAACTGGCATTCATGGACAGTAAACCCTTTATGTAAGCACTGAAGATACTTTAATTCAAATTCAATGCTTTATTGCGGATCCGAGATGGCATGCTTGTTTTAGTTACTGTTGTGTTTCTACTTTTGTATTTACTCATTATAATGTACCAGTTAAACAACATACTTATCACTCTTTTAATGCACCTATGTAAATGTGTATTATTGCATTAAAAAATCCAATAAATATTATTGAAACAGATGAACCCCTGGCTGCTGTTTTTTGGGACTAGGTTAGAGGAGCAAAGAAATTTGCATCACTTAACGATTATTGTGAACAAGCCTTAGCCCTTACAGGCTACTTAATTGAGTGTTCAAATCTCATTAGGTTTCTATACTTTTGTAAGGTACTCCTTTCCTTTTTTTCACCCTGAAATTGTATAAAACCAAAATAATATACTGATATTGCTTAAAATGTTGGAACGTGTGTTTCACCTTTAACTTTATGCCTTCTGGAGATCATTTCATCTTCAATTTGCTTAAAGGGGTTGTCTGAGTTATTTTTTTGTTCTTTATATGTTTCTAACTTGTCAGGTATAACAACTTTCCCATATACTTTGTGTTTCTAAAGCTGCTGGTTTCTCAGAGTTGACTGAGGGTCACATGACCTGTGATGTCACCTTATCTCTCTGCTCTGTGATGTTTCGTTCACAAGCCTCAGAGTTCAGATAACAGTCTGTACACGAGACGTCACTGGCCACGCCCCCTTTCTTTGCCGGGCTGCTATCTGCTCTCTCCCTGGTTTCCTTCAGATAAAACATTAACCCCTTCAGCCAGAACACACTGAGGGCTCAAGGCTTCACAACAAACAGTAGCTGCAGCAGTGAGAGGAGACAAATGCTGGGCACAAGAGCTGTAGAGGAATTGTATTGTACAAGAACAGGTAGGGAGAAATTCCTGTATGTATTAGCAGTGTCATTGTACAGCTGGGACTTGTAGTCCTACACATACAACATGCTGCTGAGTATTCCAGCAGGCAGACATGTCACTCAGCACTTGTATTCATTCCCTTTGCAGAGAGGGGGGGAGAAGGGGGAGGGGCTGAGACTGTTGTTATTGCATGTAAACAAAGACCAGAAGAGAACCAGGGAAATTAGGAAATATGGATTTTTTTTGCCTAAAACTTGCTTAACTTATTTATATATTGCTGCCCCTCAGATTTACAGTGCTATATATTTGTTGTCATAACTCGGACAACCCCTTTAATTGTTTACAGTAACAGTAATTTTGAACAGAGGTCCCAAACTTTTGCATGGCACTGTATGTCAATCAAGTTAATCAAGGGAGTTTCATAAGCATTAATTAGTTCTAATAAATCACCAAAGTTAAGAGTTAACTCTCCCTGCTGTGACCACCTCCTGAGGTTGACTATTCCAGACTTTTTTCTTCTCCAGACAGAGGCAATGCCCCCTTTTCTATGTAACATGTGTTTACCATTTTTTGCATGGACCATTTATATCTTTATACATGTTAATCATGCCCCATATTAGATGCCTCTTTTCATAATTAAATAAGTTTAATTATTTTAATCTATCCTCCTAATTAAGAACCACCATGCCCCTCCCAGTTTCACTCCCCAAAAACATATGATGTATGTAGTTTATTGACGCCTAGATGCATAACTTCACATTCATCCACACTGAATATAATTTGCCAAGTGGATGCCCAAACACTCTGAGAATTCAAGTTGTTACTTGTAGTTTATTGATTTTTCCATAGACTGTACAGCACTACATAGCTTGGTGTCATCTGCAAAAATAGTAACAGTGCTATCAATCCCATCCTCTATATCATTAATTAATTAGTTAAATAAAACTTGACCCAACACTGGACCTTTGGGGTACACCACTTATAACTGGGGATTATTCAGAATAGGAATCATTGACTACAACTCTGGACATTGTCTTTTAGCAAGTTTTCAATCTAATTACAAACTACAGTACAATGCATTTGGAAAGTTTTCAGATCGTTCACTTTTTCACATTTTGTTGCAGCACTTTACTAAAAAATATAAAACATTCAAGTTTTTCACATCATTCTGTACACAATACAACATAATAACAAAAAAGAAATATTTGCCAATTTATTAAAAAGGAAAAATCTTGCATTGACAGAAGTATTCAGACCCTCTAATCAGTACTTTGTTGAAGCACCTTTGGCAGTGATTACAGTCTCCAGTCTTCGTGGCTATGATGCCACAAGGTTTGTACACCTGAATTTAGGGATTTTCTGCCATAATGTCCCGCAATTCCTCTCAAGGTCTGTCACGTTTGGTGGGTACTGTCAGTGGACAGCCATTTTCAGGTCTCTGCAAAGAAGTTTGGTTGGGTTCAAGTCAGAACTCTAGCTGGGCCACTAATGGACATTCAAAGAGTTGTCCCTAAACTACTCCTGTATTGTTTTGGCTGTGTGCTTAGGGTCACTGTCTAGTTGGAAGGTGAACCTTCAGCCCAGTCCGAAGTCCATTCTGTAGTTTGCTCCATTCAGCTTTCCCTGACCAGTCTCTCTGTCCCAGTCATTGAAAAACACACCCACAGCATGATGCTGCCACCAGAATGCTTCACAGTCTGGAGGCATGGAATTGGGCAGGTAATGAGCAGTGCATTTGCTTTCTCCAGACATGACGCTTACAGTTCAGGCCAAAAAGTTCAATTTTGTTTTCATCAGACCAGAGAATCTTTTTTTCTCACAGTATGACAGTCCTTAAGGTGCCTTTTACAAACTACAGGTCGGCATTCATGTGTCGTTTACTAGGGTAAGACTTCTTTCTGGCCACCTTGCCATAAACTCCAGATTGATGTGGTGCTGCAGTGATGGCTGAAGTCTTATCCATCTGCACACAGAATCTTTGGAACTCAGCCAGAGTGACCATTGGGTTCTTGGTCATCTCTCTTAACAAGGCCCTCCTCCCCTGATTAATTAGTTTGGTTGCCAGCTTTAGGAAGAGCCCAGTTTGTTCTAAACTTCTTCCATTTAAGAAATATGGAGGCCACTGTGCTCTTTAGAATTCTCAGTGCAAAAGGAAAATATTTTGTACCCTTATCCAGATCTGCGCCTCCATACAATCCTGTCTTCAGCTCTACAGGCAGTTCTTTTCTCCTCATATTCTATAACCTGCTGTCTGCAGATTGCACTGCATTTTTTGGTGACAGGTCCTCTGTTTACAGGTCTGTAATTAACTGGGGAGACCTAAAACACTTTTTGAATATGGGCACCATATTTGCCTTGTGCAAGTCACTTAGCACTGCACCATTCCCTAGAGAATCTCTAAAAATTATGAACAGGGGCAAAACAATAAATTAATTGAGTTCTTTAAGGATTCTTCGGTTTAATCCATCTGGACCTAGAACCTCTGCCTTTTACCTACATTTAGCCAATTTAGTATAATGCTTGATGTATTTACACAGGGGTGCACCTTTAAAGAGGGAAGTGTGGTGGCAGCCTCAGGCTGCACCATCTAGAGGAAGGCATGGGGCGGCAATCCAAAATAGAAAGGTCACAGCGCAGTAAAGACCTGTCACAGCCTCAGGACATGTCCTGCTGCTGCATGCACTATATGTTGGGGTAATAGAGAGGGGGGCAGGGGAAGTATGGGGCCAACTCAAGACTCGCAAGAAGATCCCAGCACAGCCAGTGATTAGCTGTTCTGATCTGCAGAACAGCTAATTGCTTAAAGGGGTTCTCCGGGAATTAAGAAAATGAAAATATGCAAATATTACTTTATTATAAATATATTCCCAAATAGCTTTCATTAGTTGTAATGGCTCGTTTTGACTAGGCAGCAATGATTAGGAGAAACAAAATGGCCGCCGTCCTGTTAGTACACACAAAACCTGTCCTAATCATACAACACTGGGAGAAAGAGCTGCCTCATCCTCCTCTCTGCTCTGACTGTCAGGGATTATGATCCTGACTACAGTTTAATATGAGATTTAGCTGAATCTTTTGTAGGAATGGAGTTCATCAGGAGACATGAAGCATACCTCCCAAGTGTCCCTCTTTTTGACCCAAGTCCCTCTGTACCTCTTTGATCCTTTAAATGTCCCTCTTTTTGACCTGGAGGATTAATGCATAAAGGTGCATTAATAAATTTACTCCTTACTAAAGTGTCTGTATGGTTTCTACCTATAAATTAGACCAGAACTTCATTATATGGTGCTATTTGGACCATAAAATATCTATAATCTGATGATTTATGTGCTAATATTTATATGGACAATGAAGCGCAAGAAAAAAATTGCCGCAGGGGCTCTAGTAATTATGCTTTGGGCGGAGTTAGAGATGTGGCCTAGTATGAAAAAAACTGCCAGACATTGTCCCTCTTTGCAATTTTCAAAAGTTGGGAGGTATGATGAAGTACAGAGAGGACAGACTGTGGTAATGGAGACTGCACACAAGTGCTGCTGCTTATTAGCCACATCTGCTCATAAACTCCATTCCTACAGAGATTCAGCTAAAGATCTTATCATCTGTATTCAGGATCATAATCCCTGACAGGTAGAAGAGGAGGATGAGGCAGCTCTCTGTACCTCAGTTTTGTGAAGTAACTTTTCCTGCTGTGTGATTTGGACAGGTTTTGTGTGTACTAATAGGATGATGGCCATTTTGTTTCTCCTAATTATTGCTCCCCAGACAAAAAGAGCCATTATAACTAATGTAAGGTATTTATAGTGAAGTAATATTTAACTATTTTAATTTTCTTAATTCCTAGAGAAACCCTTTAATAGCTAGGCAGTAGGCTGTTGATTAGCCAATGGGCAGCACTGCTGGTGAATTCTATTACTGCTGCCATCCCTGCAGTCCCACTTACAGCCGCCTGGTATGGACGTTGTCAGAAAAAGACTATTCCTTCCAGCCTGGTCCTGTTCGGAGGAACCAACACTGCAGAAATGCTGTTCATTGAACGCCCCCTCCTCCTTCCTCTTGGCTAACTGGTGCTCTGTTAACCCTTACCGTCTTATCCATCTCCTCATGTTTAAACAGTTAGAGCTTCCTAGGGCTGGTGTAAAATGATACAGCTGTGTAGTCTAGGCTAAGGTCGGAAAGGGTTGTCAGGAGATGCAGTGTTTAGATCTGGATGAGCACAGGGGGCCCAGTCCTGGCTTGTGCCCACCCCTCTAGCTGCAGCACTCCCCTTCCACTGCATGATGGAGCCCCAAGAATCCTCCATAAAAGTGAGTGCATATGTGATGTTTATATGTTTTTAATAACGTGTGTGATATGTAGTATGTGCCTGTATGTAATGTGTGATGTGCCTGTAGGTAATAATGTGTGTGATGTGTAGTTTGTGCCTGTATGTAATAACATGTGGGATGTGCAGTATGTGCCTGTATTTAATAAGGTGTGTGATGTGTAGTATGTGACCATATGCAATGACATGTGTGATATGTAGTATGTGCCCCACCCATATGCAGGGATGCACCTAGCCTTTCTGCTGCCTGAGGCGAGCACTGAAATGGTGCCCCTCCCTCCCCAATGCCAATTTCTTAACCTAACCCCTTCCCTTCAGCCCATGACCCTTAGGCCACCCCTCTCTTGCCCCTACCTGGTGCTGCCTCAGGCGATCGCCTCACCTGGCCTCATGGGTGGTACACCCCTGCCCATAAGTAATAACATGTGTGATATGTGCAATATGTGCCTGTATGTAATAACATGTGAGATTAGTAGTACAGTATGTACCTATATGTAATACAGGATATATTACATTGAATATTATTTTGTATAGTGTATGGTGACATCAATGCCTGTGTGCAGTAACCAATTATCAATATTCCCTCCAGTGTAGATTAAGAAAAGGGACCAATTAGCTTAAGAGTTGACACATCGGTGTGTACTGGGCTTG
Organism: Rhinella marina; assembly: GCA_900303285.1. Lineage (NCBI taxonomy): Eukaryota > Metazoa > Chordata > Amphibia > Anura > Bufonidae > Rhinella > Rhinella marina. Next base: position 11,819 of record ONZH01000580.1, on the reverse strand, counting down.
AAGGGGGGCCACACTTCCAATAGAGTACCCTTAATCCTCCCCTGGTGACAGCACACAGAGTACTGTACTCTATGCGCTGTCACAGGGTACACCACTCCACCAAAAGATGAAGGGGCATCGCCGCACATGAACAACTGATCGCACCAGCAGCATTCTGCTAAAGGCAGAAAGGGACTGAATCCTACTGGGGGCTGCTATCAGTGAATACCTTCACTAAGCCGCACTGCACTCCCTCCCTGCTACTGAATCATCTGCTTCTACTAGCAGCAAAGCAGTGCCCGCCCCACTCTCTCTCTGTCTGCCTTGCCTGCCCCTGGTGACATAACTGACGTCACATGACAATTTCACTGACCAGTGCCACCATTAACTGGCAGGACTTCAATACTGCCAAAGAGTGTGGGCTCCAGGAAACATTAAGTTGTGGCCAGACAACAAGGCAGCATGGGCTGTGTGAAGGTTGGGACTGTATGTTGGAGGGGTCTGGAGAGAGGGGAGTAATGTTATTTAGATTGGACTGTATGTTGGAGGGAGGAGAATTATGTAATTTAAATGGGACTGCACGACTGGGGCATTTGTTGTTGCTGGGGGAATTATTATTATTAAAGGGACTGGGGCACCTACAATAGGAGGATGATGAAAAAGTGAGGAATCTAAGATGTCTGTGTGCAAAACTCTGCAGAGACACAAATGAAAGAAGTTGTCAAGGCGGTCTGCTTCCAATGGAGAAGATGAGGAACAAGTGTCTATATCAGAGGAGACGTCACTGGATGTAAGAGGTACATTATGTGGCGCTGTATTTCACTGTATGTTTTGTAGCGCTGTATGTAATGTTATCCATGTATGTCTTCAAGGCCCCATTCACACGACCGTATGTTCATTTCCGTATCTTATCCGCATTTTTGCGGATAAGATGCGGAACCATATGGACCCATTCATTTTTCCATAGGAGAAAAAAAATGCATTCCGCATCCGTATATTACGGAAGTTCTCCCGCAAAAAAAAATGAAACATGTCCTATACTTGGCCGCAAAACACGTCCGTAGCCCCATTAAAAGTCAATGGGTCCGAAAAAAGGAAGAATACTACATTCCGTATGTATTCTGTTCCGTTTTTATACGGACACGGAATACATACGGTCGTGTGAATGGGGCCCTTTTACAGTAGTGCTGGAGAGAAGTGGTTAAGTCGAGAATTTGGCACATGGGGGAGGCACCATTTAAATGTTTGGCTCAGGCAGCAGAAAGTCTAGGTGCACCTCTATATTTACTGCACACGCTCCATCTACATCACCTCCTCTTTGTTTGCACATATAGACCTAAAAATCCGTTTAATAGCTCTTCATTTTTCAGATTGGCTTGTACCTGACAGGGTTTTTTTTTTCCTTCCTCTGGATCAACTTGCAGGATAACAGGCTGGACTGAATGGAGAGATGTCTAGTACTATGTTACTATCTCCTGTGACCATCTCCCTGTTAACATTATTTAGGGGACCTACTAACTCTGTACTACCTTCATTTTTTAGCGTTTATATATTTAAAGAATTTTGGGGATATTTATTTTGCTTTTTAGCCGCCTGACGCTCATTATGTATTTTAGCAGATTTTTTAAGCCCTTTGTATATTTCCAAGGCTTACAGCTGGCCCCTCAGATTTGTGAGTGAGGAATATATCACAAATTCTTCTATAAACATATGTTCCAGGATCATCCAGTTCTACTTACTTCTCACAAATATTACATCAGACCTTTATCTGATGGCAAGGCAACTGGCTGCAGGAAGAGCCCTCTCTCACTGCTTTGTCTGCTATCCCCAGCACACTCACCCCCTCTTAGCAAAATGAAGTCTCTCAGTTTATTACTGGACAAAAATGGATGGGATCATGAGAAATTTCTCTGAGAAGTATCTACAGGAAAATCCTACAATTCATTTTTTTTTCCTATTTTCATTCCCCATTCACATTTTCTTTTCTAGATGGCTGTCCCACACAGTGATTGACAATCTTCTTTTCTGTATGAGGACAGATTCAAATCAATAAACAAAACCTATAAAACAATGAATCATACTCAAGTGCTATATGGTTGCTCCCTACCAGAAGTCTTGTATCAACTGGAATACAGACTGGTTTTGAGGTATGTGTTTGATTTTAATTTATGACACCTCATTTTACACAATTACACTCCTGAACATTGAAACTGCAACCTCAGGAAGAAAAAGTCATAAAATTATGGAAATCACAGAATTGAAAAACATGATAAAGGGGTTGTCCCCCAAAACATATTCTACAGTTTTCAAACCAGAACCTGCATCTGAATACTTTTGCAGTAGCATGTAATTAAAAATATTGCATAGCCGCTGAATATTTAATAAAATGTGTCTGTATAGCGCCACCTGTAGTTTTTTTTTTCCTTATTTTTTTACCTGCTCACTGAGAAGGTTGCTTATGCTCAGTTTCATCCTTCAACTGCCTACTGAGCTGAGATAGGGAGAGATGAGACACTCCAATTGAGCTGCCAGCTTGATATAAATCTAGCAGAACAATGAATAGGGAGATCTCTGGATCCATGTGAGGTACAGTGCCGGTTCTGACTTTGTTAGAAAGAGGTTGTCATGTACTATATGATGTCTGATTTTCATATTTTTGTAATAGTCATGGGTAACCCCTTTAACCCCTTCAGGACCCTGCCATTTTTCACCTTAAGAACCAGGCCATTTTTTGCAAATTTGACATGTGTTACTTTATGAACGCTTTTACTTATCCAAGCCATTCTGAGATTGTTTTCTCGTGACACATTGTACTTCATGATAGTGGTAAATTTCAGTCAATATTTTTTATTTAAAAAATATCAAATTTACAAAAAAATTCGCAATTTTTCAAATTTTAATTTCTCTGCTTCTAAAACAGATACCTGTGATACCTCATATAATAGTATAGTAGTTATGACTTTACATTTCCCATATGTCTACTTTATGTTTGGATCATTTTGTGAATGCCATTTAATTTTTTGGGGACGTTAGATGGCTTAGAAGTTAAAAGCAAATCTTGAAATTTTTTCAGAAAATTTCCAAAACCCACTTTTTAAGGACCAGATCAGGTCTGAAGTCACTTTGTGAGGCTTACATAATAGAAACCACCCAAAAATGACCCCATTTTAGAAATTACTCCCCTCAAGGTATTCAAAACTGATTTTTAGAAACTTTGTTAACCCTTTAAGTGTTCCACAATCCATTGTTTTCCATTAACAAAGCAAGGGTTAAAAGCCAAACAAAACTCAATATTTATTACCCTGATTCTGTAGTTTACAAAAACACCTCATTTGTGATCGTAAACTGCTGTACGGGCACAGGGCAGGGCGCAGAAGGAAGGGAACGCCATATGGTTTTTGGAGGGCAGATTTCACTGGGATAATTTTAAGTTGTCATGTCACATTTGTCATGCACCCCTAGAGTAGAAACTCCAAAAAAGTGACCCCATCTTGGAAACTACGGGATAAGGTGGCAGTTTTGTTGGTACTATTATAGGGTACATATGATTTTTGGTTGCTCTATATTACACTTTTTGTGAGGCAAGGTAACACAAAATAGCTGTTTTGGCATCTTTTTGATTTTTTTGTTATTTAAAACATTCATCTGACAGGTTAGATCATGTGCTATTTTTATAGAGCAGGTCGTTACGGACGTGGTAATATCTAATATGTATACTTTTTTATTTATTTAAGTTTTACACAATAGCATTTTTGAAACAAAAAAAAAACATGTTTTAATGTCTCCATAGTCTGAGAGCCATATTTTTTTTTATTTTTTGGGCGATTGGGCTAATTTTTTGCGGGATGAGATGATGGTTTGATTGGTACTATTTTGGGGTGCGTAAGACTTTTTGATCACTTGGTATTACACTTTTTTGATGTAAGGTGACAAAAAATTGCTTTTTGACACCGTTTCTTTTCTTTTTTTTTACTGTGTTCACCTGAGAGGTTAGCTCATGTGAGATTTCTATAGAGCAGGTAGTTATGGACCTGACAATACCTAACATGTATACTTTTTTTATTTATTTTACACAATAATAGCATTTTTTAAACAAAAAAAAACATTTGTTTTAGTGGCTCCATAGTCTGAGAGCCATAGCTTTTTTATTTTTTGGGTGATTGCCTTAGGTAGGGGGATGAGATGATTGTTTCATTGGTACTATTTTTGGGGGGCATACGCCTTTTTGATCGCTTGGTGTTGCACTTTTGGTGATGTGACAAAACAATGTTTTTTGCAGTTTTTATTTTATTTTACGGTGGTCACCTGTGAGGTTAGGTCATGTGATATTTTTATAGAGCCAGTCGTTACGGACGCGGCGATACCAAGTATGTTTGTTTTTCTTTTTTTTTTCCTCTGCAATGTATTGGAATACATTGTGTATTGTAATACATTGGCTATCAGCTTGTATGCGGACATCCTGTCTGTGAGACCCAGCCTCAGGGGCTGGGTCTCAGAGGCTTTCATAGAAGGCAGCGGGCTGCCTTCTGTGCCATCCGGTCCCCGTCACTGCAGAGTGGGGACCCGATGGGGAAGCGGAGGGCACGCGCACCCTCCGTAAACCCTGTGCATTTGACCGCGGCATACAAGGGGTTTATACGCCCGCATCAGTGTTTTCAGGTGGGTTCAGTTGCTGCACCTGCCCGATCAGCCTGCCCTACATGTACTGCGCTGGTCCTCAAGGGGTTAATCATATGCCAAAGATAAAAAATGTAAATAAAATATCCTAAACGTTCCAATTTATTCAATATTGAATATGAACGCATGCTCAGAAATACACACACTTACAAGCCTTGGCATGCTATCAATGAGGTTATTAATAGCTGTCTGAGCACTGTTCTGCTATGTAAATCATCAGGATTTGCTGCTGGCAGCTCACTTTGCAATTGCTAACCGTATGTGATCAATGGGAGGCAAGTCCAGAAATGATGCATGTCATGATAACATGTTTAGGTCATGCAAGCAGCTCACAGTAGCATGTGCAACATGTGTTGTCCTATTAAAAAAACAGCTCCTGGGACACTTTGGAGAAAAGGACGAAACACTGGTTCCATGACCAAATCAATGTAACACTGAGAAGTTAGTGTACAGGAAATGAAGACTAGAGGGGTCCTGCTACCATACGTTATGTCAACCCACATTATAATCTTAACAGTAGGACTGGTGTGATTTCCTTTGTGAAGGCCTCTTCATGGTTTTCCCCCCACATGGTCTCCAGACCAATCTCCACTTATCGTTGCGTCTGAGGCAAAAACAGGACTCATTACTGAAGAGGACAAAACTCCATTTCCATCTTTCTGGTGATAGCCTGATGTCCATGGAACACCTGTAGCTGGCTCATAGCTGAATGTCATGCAAATGCTTTCTAAAGGTTTGTGTAGACACTGTCTGATGCCCTAAGCTTGAGATGTAATGTCCGATTTCACATGAAGTACAGAATGGATCATTATGTACCATTCTTCTAATCAGACTAATCTGTCTGTCCAACGGAATATGCAAAGTTGAACAGTCTAGATGTGTTGCAATCTACTGCGTAAACTAAGGTGTATCAGTTTAAAGGGTTTCACCAGTGTTTTCGGTATAAATCAGGCTGACATTAGAGATGTGCTAATGTCACCTGATTCCAAATATATATCTGTTTTATTTACTGGTGCCTCCATTTTTATATAAAATGAACTTTTATTTTATGCCAATAAGGCCTCTATGTGCAAGGGGCGTTACCCCTGCTCCGAGAGGCTCTGTTGATTGACAGGACCAGGCAGAGAAGAAACACTCCATTCACGGTAGATGTTAGAGTGGAGTTGTTAGAAGGAGGTCTGTGATGTCACTGGTCACATGCTGCTGCTTCATGGTCACATGACCAAATGTGGGAAGTTCTGACAAACCCTGACTACAGGAGCTGTGGAAGGAGGAGGGGCTGTGTGTGCCAGCCAGCAGCCCAGTGAGGGAGGATGTGCTGTAGTCCTGGAGTACACCGAGCAGGTGAGGGCCAGCATATGAAGCTTATATGTGAGGTAGTAGTGGAGTGGAATCTGGTGCAATTACAGGCAGGGGTTTATAGTACAGATCTGGTGTATAATGAGGGGTATTATGGGGTGTAAATCTGTGAGGAGGGGGCACGTAGTGTAATCTGAGGACATGAGGGGGCAGATCGGGGGGGCTTTATGGGGTGTAAATCTGTGAGGAGGGGGCATGGGGTGTATTCTGGGGACATGAGGGGGCAGATCTGGGGAGGCTTTATGGGGTGTAAATCTGTGAGGAGGGGGCATGTGGTGTATTCTGGGGACATGGGGGGCTTTATGGGGTGTAAATCTGTGAGGAGGGGGCATGTGGTGCATTCTGGGGACATGGGGGGCTTTATGAGGTGTAACTCTGTGAGGAGGGGGCATGTTGGTGTATTCTGGGGGGACATGAGGGGACTTTATGGGGTGTAAATCTGTGAGGAAAGGGCATGTGATGTATGCTGGGAGACATAGGGGGCTTTTATAGGGTGTAAATCTGTGAGGAAGGGGCATGTGGTGTATTCTGGGGGAATGAGGGGGCTTTATGGGGTGTAAATCTATGAGGAGGGGGGCATGGGGTGTATTCTGGGGACATGGGGGGCTTTATGGGGTGTAAATCTGTGAGGAAGGGCATGGGGTGTATTCTGGGGACACGAGGGGGCAGATCGGGGGGGCTTTATGGGGTGTAAATCTATTAGGAGGGGGCATGTTGTGTATTCCGTGGACATGAGGGGGCAGATCTGGGGGGAGCTTTATGGGGTTTAAATCTGTGAGGAGGGGGCATGTGTTGTATTTTGGGGACATGGGGGGCTTTAACATAGTAACATAGTTCGTAAGGCCGAAAAAAAGACATCTGTCCATCCAGTTCAGCCTGTTTTCCTACAAGTTGATCCAGAGGAAGGCAAAAAAAAACCCTGTGAGGTAGAAGCCAATTTTCCTCACTTTAGGGGGAAAAATTCCTTCCCGACTCCAATCAGGCAATCAGAATAACTCCCTGGATCAACGACCCATCTCTAGTAACTATAACCTGTAATATTATTACCCTCCAGAAATACATCCAGGTCCTTCTTGAACTCTCTTAGTGAACTTACCATCACCACCTCCTTAGGCAGAGAGTTCCATAGTCTCACTGCTCTTACCGTAAAGAATCCTCCTCTATGTTTATGTACAAACCTTCTTTCCTCCAGACGCAGAGGATGTCCCCTCGTCACAGTCACAGTCCTCGGGATAAATAGATGATGGGAGAGATCTCTGTACGGACCTCTGATATATTTATACATAGTTATTAGATCTCCCCTCAGTCGTCTTTTTTCTAAAGTGAATAACCCTAATTTTGCTAATCTTTCTGGGTACTGTAGTCCACCCATTCCAGTTATTACTTTAGTTGCCCTCCTCTGAACCCTCTCCAGCTCTGCTATGTCTGCCTTGTTCACAGGATCCCAGAACTGTACAATGTACTCCATATGTGGTCTGACTAGTGATTTGTAAAGTGGCAGGACTATGTTCTCATCACGGGCATCTATGCCTCTTTTGATGCAACCCATTATCTTATTGGCCTTGGCAGCAGCTGTCTGACACTGGTTTCTGAAGCTTAGTTTGCTGTTCACTAAAATTCCTAGGTCCTTTTCCATGTCAGAGTTACCCAATGCTTTACCATTTAGTATGTACTGGTGACTTGCATTATTCCTTCCCATATGCATAACCTTACATTTGTCAGTGTTAAACCTCATCTGCCACTTTTCTGACCAAGCCTCCAGTCTATCCAGATCCTGCTGTAGCAGTGCACTGTCCTCCTCTGTGTTAATTACTTTACACAGTTTAGTGTCATCTAACATGGGGTGTAAATCTGTTAGGAGGGTGCATGTGTTGTATTTTGGGGACATGGGGGGCTTTATGTGGTGTAAATCTGTGAGGAGGGGGCATGTAGTGTATTCTGGGGGAAATGTAGGGCTTTATAGGGTGTAAATCTGTGAGGAGGGGGCATGGGGTATATTCTGGGGATATGAGGGGGCAGATCGGGGGGGGATTTATGGAGCGTAAATCTGTGAGGATGGGTCATCTGGTGTATTCTGGGGACATGAGGGGCAGATGTGGGGGGGCTTTATGGGGTGTAAATCTGTGAGGAGGGGGCATGTGGTGTATTTTGGGGACCTGGGGGGTTCTTTATGGGGTGTAAATCTGTTAGGAGGGGGGCATGTGGTGTATTATGGGGGGCTTTATGGGGTGTAAATCTGTGAGGAGGGGGCATGGGGTGTATTCTGGGGGACATAGGGGGCTTTATGGGGGGTAAATCTGTGAGGAAGAGGCATGGGGTGTATTCTGGGGACATGAGGGGGCAGATCGGGGGGGCTTTATGGGGTGTAAATCTGTGAGGAGGGGCATGTGGTGTATTCTGGGGGACATAGGGGCATTATGGGGTGTAAATCTGTGAGGAGGGGGCATGGGGTGTATTCTGGGGACATGGGGGGCTTTATTGGGTGTAAATCTGTGAGGAGGGGCATGTGGTGTATTCTGGGGGACATGGTGGGCTTTATGGGGTGTAAATCTGTGAGGAGGGGGCATGGGGTGTATTCTGGGGACATGTGGTGTATTCTGGGGGAAATGGGGGGCTTTATAGGGTGTAAATCTATGAGGAGGGGGCATGGGGTGTATTCTGGGGACATGAGGGGGCAGATCGGGGGGAGCTTTAAGGGGTTTAAATCTGTGAGGAGGGGGCATGTGGTGTATTTTGGGGACATGGGGGGCTTTATGGGGTGTAAATCTGTGAGGAGGGGGCATGTGGTGTATTCTGGGGGACATGGGGGTCTTTATGGGGTGTAAATCTGTGAGGAAGGGGCATGTGGTGTATTCTGGGGGACATGGGGGGTCTTTATGGGTTGTAAATCTATGAGGAGGGGGCATGGGGTGTATTCTGGGGGACATGGGGGGGCTTTATAGGGTGTAAATCTGTGAGGAGGGGGCATGGGGTGTATTCAGGGGGACATGGGGGCTTTATGGGGTGTAAATCTGTGAGGAGGGGCATGGGGTGTATTCAGGGGGACACGGGGGGCTTTATGGGGTGTAAATCTGTGAGGGGGCATGGGGTGTATTCTGGGGGACATGGGGGGTTTGTGGGGTGTAAATCTATGAGGAAGGGGCACGGGGTGTATTTTGGGGACATGAAGGGGCAGATCGGGGGGGCTTTATGGGGTGTAAATCTGTGAGGAGGGGGCATGTGGTAGATTTTGGGAACATGAGGGGCTTTATGGGGTGTAAATCTGTTAGGAAGGGGCATGTGGTGTATTCTGGGGGACATAGGGGGCTTTATAGGGGTGTAAATCTGTGAGGAGGGGGCATGGGATGTATTCTGGGGGACATGGGGGGCTTTATAGGATGTACATATGTGAGGAAGGGGCATGTGGTGTATTTTTGGGACCTGGGGGGTTCTTTATGGGGTGTAAATCTGTGAGGAGGGCGCATGGGGTGTATTCTGGGGGACATGGGGGGCTTTATGGGGTGTAAATCTGTGAGGAAGGGGGCATGTGGTGTATTCTGGGGGACAGGGGGGGCTTTATGGGGTGTAAATCTGTGAGGAAGGGGCATGGGGTGTATTCTGGGGACATGAGGGGGCAGATCGGGGGGGGACTTTATGGGGTGTAAATCTATTAGGAGGCGGCATGTGGTGTATTCCGTGGACATGAGGGGGCAGATCTGGGGGGAGATTTATGGGGTTTAAATCTGTGAGGAGGGGGCATGTGTTGTATTTTGGGGACATGGGGAGCTTTATGGGGGTGTAAATCTGTTAGGTGGGGGGATGTGGTGTATTCTGGGGGAAATGTGGGGCTTTATAGGGTGTAAATCTATGAGGAGGGGGTATGGGGTGTATTCTGGGGACATGAGGGGGCAGATCGGGGGGGGGCTTTATGGAGAGTAAATCTGTGAGGATGGGTCATGGGGTGTATTCTGGGACATGAGGGGGCAGATCTGGGGGGCTTTATGGGGTGTAAATCTGTGAGGAGGGTGCATGTGGTGTATTTTGGGGACCTGGGGGGTTCTTTATGGGGTGTAAATCTGTGAGAAGGGGGCATGGAGTGTATTATGGGGGGCTTTATGGGGTGTAAATCTGTGAGGAGGGGGCATGGAGTGTATTCTGGGGGACATAGGGGGCTTTATGGGGTGTAAATATGTGAGGAAGGGGCATGGGGTGTATTCTGGGGACATGAGGGGGCAGATTGGGGGGGGCTTTATGGGGTGTCAATCTGTCAGGAGGGGGCATATGGAGTATTCTGGGGGACATAGGGGGCTTTATGGGGTGTAAATCTGTGAGGAAGGAGCATGGGGTGTATTCTTGGGACCTCAGGGGGCAGATCGGAGGGGCTTTATGGAGTGTAAATCTGTGAGGAGGGGGCATGTGGTGTATTATGGGGGACTTTATAGGGTGTAAATCTGTGAGGAAGGGGCATGGGTGTATTCTGGTGACATGAGGGGGCAGATCGGGGGGGGACTTTATGGGGTGTAAATCTGTTAGGAGGGGGCATGGTTTGTATTCTGGTGGACAAGGGGGGCTTTATGGGGTGTAAATCTGAGGAGGGGGCATGGGGTGTATTCTGGTGGACAAGGGGGGCTTTATGGGGTGTAAATCTGTTAGGTGGGGGGATGTGGTGTATTCTGGGGGAAATGTGGGGCTTTATAGGGTGTAAAACTATGAGGAGGGGGTATGGGGTGTATTCTGAGTACATGAGGGGGCAGATCGGGGGGGGGGGCTTTATGGAGAGTAAATCTGTGAGGATGGGTCATGGGGTGTATTCTGGAGACATGAGGGGGCAGATCTGGGGGGGCTTTATGGGGTGTAAATCTGTGAGGAGGGTGCATGTGGTGTATTTTGGGACCTGGGGGGTTCTTTATGGGGTGTAAATCTGTGAGAAGGGGGCATGGAGTGTATTATGGGGGGCTTTATGGGTGTAAATCTGTGAGGAGGGGGCATGGAGTGTATTCTGGGGGACATAGGGGGCTTTATGGGGTGTAAATATGTGAGGAAGGGGCATGGGGTGTATTCTGGGACATGAGGGGGCAGATTGGGGGGGGCTTTATGGGGTGTCAATCTGTCAGGAGGGGGCATATGGTGTATTCTGGGGGACATAGGGGGCTTTATGGGTGTAAATCTGTGAGGAAGGAGCATGGGGTGTATTCTTGGGACCTCAGGGGGCAGATCGGAGGGGCTTTATGGAGTGTAAATCTGTGAGGAGGGGCATGTGGTGTATTTTTGGGACAATGGGGGGCTTTATGGGGTGTAAATCTGTGAGGAGGGGGCATTTGGTGTATTCTGGGGGGCTTTATGGGGTGTAAATCTTGAGGAGGGGGCATGTGGTGTATTCTGGGGGACATGGCGGGCTTTATGGGGTGTAATCTGTGAGGAGGGGGCATGTGGTGGTATTCTGGGGTCATGGGGGGGGCTTTATGGGGTGTAAATCTGTGAGGAGGGGGCATGTGCTGTATTCTGGGGGACATTGGGGGCTTTATGGGGTGTAAATCTGTGAGGAGGGGGTATGGGGTGTATTCTGGGGACATGGGGGGACTTTATGGGGTGGTAAATCGTGAGGAGGGGCATGTGGTGTATTCTGGGGGAAATGGGGGGCTGTATGGGGTGTAAAATCTATGAGGAGGGGGGCATGGTGTGTATTCTTGGACATGAGGGGCAGATCGGGGGGGCTTTATGGAGTGTAAAATCTGGAGGAGGGGGCATGTGGTGTATTATGGGGACTTTTTATAGGGTGTAAATCTGTGAGGAAGGGGCATGGGTGTTTCTGGTGACATGAGGGG
>ONZH01000579.1:0-226939 GCA_900303285.1 Rhinella marina | reverse complement strand
TAGGTGTGAAAATAATATTACTTGCGAATCTATATTGCCCAACATTGGATACGGTAGCAAGTAGAAGACCAAACACATGCTGCCCACAGGGTTCCGCAAATTCCTCGTCCACCCGCAAATTCCTTGTCCACAATGTCAAGGAGGTCGAGGTTCTGTGGATGAGTAACAAGTCCTTCTGTACTGAAATCGCAGACAAAGTCTCCATCTAAGAACCTACAGACCATTGTGGAGAGAGCGGCACAGCTTGCCATCAAAGTGACGAACCCCAACGCCAGACTGCTCAGAGAAGATAACGAATAAATATCTCTGTGGTTATTTTTGCTAAATAAACCCCCCAAAATATCCATCTGTTCCTGTGCCTGATCCACCCAAGTTGAATCTGTCCCATCATGAGAAAGTCCCCCCCAAGGAGTCCCCACTGTAACTTGCTTCCCATACAACTACCTCACCCCCCGACACCTGTGTCTCGCCATTGTCCACCACCTCCTCAGACAACACTAGTAAATCCACACTGTCAGCACACGGAAACAGCAAAAGGTCTTGCGAATTGGGGCAGAGAATGTTCTTGGCTAGCACATCAGAGAAGGGGTGACTATGGGGTTCCAGGGAGTACGTGACCACATGCAATCTCCATCTAAAAAGTCATGCCACACTTGATCAATCTCATAATTTACGACTGTACCGGTTGATGCTAAATTTTTAAGTTGGGGTCCTGTGTCGTCATTCTAACTCCATCCGGCTGTTGTCACCACCACACACGCTAGCCCAGGGGGCACTCCTCTGGCTCTTCCAGCGAAACCTCCTTCCCCCCACCTACAGGCCCTCTCTCCATACTGTTTACCCGGATAGGGGACGTCTTAGATATTGTACAGATTTTTGTTTGGTTCTTCTTCAGAGCATGGACACGTCCCCTTAGCTGCAGTGGGAAAGACACTCCCCTGGCCAGAGCAAGCTCTTTTTCCGTTTTCCGTGGTCGAAAAATCCATAAAATATAAGGTCCCAAGATAGGGGACGTATACGGTATTAAACTGAGAAGAATCGATACCGCACCGGCTGATGCTAGAGTTTTTCCAAATGCATTCCGGCTGTTGTCACCACCACACACGCTAGCCCAGGGGTCACTCCTCTGGCTCTTCCAGCGAAACCTCCTTCCCCCCCACCTACAGGCCCTCTCTCCAAACAATTTACCCAGGTAGGGGGACATATTAGACATTGTACTGATTTTTAATTGCCTCCTGCGATAGACAGGAATCGAACCCGGATCAACTGCTTTGGAAGTAGCTATGCTCACCACTATACCACCAGCAGCCACAGCAACTGATAAGAACAGATACTAAACTTGATTTCAGCTGCAGTGCCAGCATGAGCAGTGGTGTCACCTGCAGGCGGTGATGGACCTTCGTTGCACCTATTTTGGTGCTTCCCTAACATGTGAAGGGTATTTGCCTCGCCTTTCTTGGTCAGGGTGAGCACAATTGCCATGAGGGTAACCACCAGGCTGTTGCCTGAGAATTTGGGGTAATGGTGGGATTAGGCAGCCTCAGAGGCATCCATGCATGCTGCCCCTGCTGTTTCCTGTCCATTTCCGTGGTGTTTCCATCATTTTCTGAGGTTTCCAGGTTTTCACCCAGCCTTCCCTAGGCAGAGCCTTGGTCCCCCGCAAAAATGCTCGAGTCTCCCATTGACTTCAATGGGGTTTGTTATTCGAAATGAGCACCCGAGCATCGGGAAAAGTTCGACTCGAATAACGAGCACCCGAGCATTTTAGTGCTTGCTCATCTCTAATAATAACGTATGATTTCTAAGCAGATTCGTCTAATAGATTCGTAGAATATACGAATCTTATGAAAAATTCGACGACTGTTCTATGGTAACCTAATTTTAACTTACTACTACATAGACTCATATGGTCCAAAAGATTCAATTTGCTCCACCATGCATTAGAGCATTAGTTTAGCATGATGTAAACCTAGTAAGATGCCATATTTACTCTTTCCATAATCATTAGATCTGTCAAGAATGACATTTGAGACAGCTGTATCATGAACTTTAGTAGAGCATTAGAGGATATTAGTATTATAAAATAAGCACCGTGCTACTCAAAATGCTGCTACCTTCATGCATCTGCCTAGCACTCAAGCCTCTGTCCCCTTAGGGTGTTTGCACCCTGGTATGCACTGATATCAACATCCTGTTGATGAAAGGCACGTGATCACTGCAGCCAATCACTGTCTGCAGCGGTGACCTGCTCCCATTGTGTTATGCAAATGCAAATTTTTTATGTTCTTGGTGACCAGCAAAGGTGTTGAAGTCTAGTGTTTTGCAATTCTCCTGTATTTTGCCTGTTTGTTCTTGTCTGTTCTCCAGCCCAGTACCTGCCCTGCCCTACACTTCCACTTTCAGTTTTGTTTGTGTTTAAGTTAACCGTGTCCATCTGCTTTGTTCATGTTCCTGTCAAGTCTGTTTGTCTGCCTATTCTACCTGTCTCTTCATTTATCTACACCACCAGTGTGCAGTCCCAATCTACTGCACTTAGTGATGGTTCAGACTGTTCCTTTTAAGTTTTCCTGCGGTTTTGATGTGTTTTCTGTATCTTAAGCTTCCAGTGAATGCCACCTTAGATCGGTAGGGAACTGGTAGGACAACACAAAATGGATTGTGCATTGTTTTATGAACCCACAAAATAACCACCTTCATTATGTGAGAGTGGTGACAGATGTGAACTGGAGCCTCCTATGGGAGTGCCTTGAGGTGGTATGGGTGCTGCTGGAGCTGGTGCTGGTGGTTGCAGTACCTCTGTGGTAGTTCTCAGGGTGCTTAGGTGGGAAGGGAAATTTTACAGGTATGACAGTATTTGCTCTTGGTGTTCATGCTGCTGAGCCTCTTCTTGAAACAGTTGTAGACAGTGGCTTTGCTAAAAGCTCATGGGCCCTGGTGCAAGAGTTCAGCTTGGGCCCCCCTTCCCTCAGTTCTTTGTGGCCTTTGTGCTGCCTGAGGCAAAAATTGAAACAGCACCCCCCCCCCCATGCCAAATGCTTGACGTAACCCCTTCAGCCAGAGGTGTAATTTGACCAGCATGCACTTTCTATAATACCATTGTTTTCTCAAAGTTTTTTTGGGCCCCCTCAGGCTCCTGGGCCCAGTAGTGACTGCTACCTCTGCACCCCCTATAGCTACGCCCCTGGATGTAGACCTATACTGGTTGGCCCAACAGTGTCCATGGTAAGGTAAAGCTAAGGTAAGGAAATAAGAAAATAGATGCTATTATAAGTGTGCCAGTGACTTATCCTCCTCTTCCCTTTGAAACAGTCATGTAAATTTATTGAGCCCTGCATTCCAGAATTCTGGCTTCCACTTTTCAAAAGTAGGTGGTAAAGTGGCCATGACTAGCTATCCTAATTAGTTTCACTCTAGATTTATCAACTACGACTTTTGTAAAAAAAAAAAAAAAAGCCACCATTTTACTTTATGTTTAACATAACTAGACAAAAGTGTCACAGTTAAAGATGGCCAAATTTATCAAACACATGCTACATTTGATGCATTTGGTGTTGATTGTGACAAGAAAAACTGATTTCAGTAATTAACATCATGATAACTTACCCCCATGGTGTCAAATGAGACAGCCGTCCTACCTTTAGCTATGGGAGTGTGACAGATGCAACTGCACCTCTGTGTCCAGGGGCCAAATAACTCTGTGCCATACAACTGGAGTGCTGTGCTCTAAATGCGTCTAGAAAAGATGCAATAATGTTCTAGACAAAAGTGTCATTGTAAACAAATGTAAGTCTCCCTTTTGTAGTAAATATATATCCAACATTGTTGTAACAATGCAATGAGGAAAAAGTACATAAAGTACAAGTACAAGTTTCATACAGCGATATTTGACAGTGTTGGCAATTATGGGGTGCCCTATTAAATATTTAGGTCCAAGTCTTGCTGTTGTTACATGTCCTAATTTATGCAAACTTATGATGATTCTACTTAAGACTGAACCGTGTCCAAGAAATAATTTCCATATATAATTTGGCAGAGAAAAATATATTACCAATATTGGAATACAGGATAGATACAATCCTCCCTTGGCAACTAGTTTCTGGGGTTCAGAAGCAGTCTGCATACTATGGATAGTCTTCTGCAGTACAAAGTGAAAAGATAACCCCTAGGTTGTGGTAACCAGTTTTGGAGTCCCTTTTGAGTAACACTTATGGCTTCACTAACTTCATAAAGACTTATATATACTTAAAATTTAACATTTTTTAACATAAGAACCAGTGTTACCCCCAAAGTTATGAGAAAATGCCATAGTATACTATGCATTTACAATACATTTATGTGGCCTAACTGTTTTAGTCAGCAATGAAATCATCCCAGGCATCTTTTTGGTTTTATATAGATATTTTTTTAATTTTCATCAGCATTAAAGGAAGGAACATTGATTGTCATTTACAGAAAACATTCAAAATCATGTGTGCTTTATAATGAATGCTAACAATTCAGAAAACTAATAATTTACATGACAAGAGACAAAATCTATTACATTCTAAATTAATCAAGGATCGCTTTGTTTTATATTAGACGCTCCATGAAAAAATAAGAAGGCAAAGACAAAAAGTAAGCAAAAGAAAAGGAAAAAGACCCGGCAACTTGAATTTACTCATAGCAGATTTAAGAACTAAGATAGTAACAAAAGGGGAAATGAAACATTTAATACATCACATTACTGTGCTGTAAGCCTCACAGGCATGTAGAAAGGAATACACAATTTTACGTATAGATTCTAAAAAAATCATTTTCACTGTACAGAGCATACATACAGAAGTCCTTTTATGACCTTTTAGAGAGTAGTTTTCTATACAAGAAATTTCAGGAATCTGCAAAGTCTATAAACATCTGCAATCCTGAGATGCAAGAGTTGTGGTTGACTGTGTATATTTGTCCTTCATCAGTAAATATATTGAGGTTCATCCTGAAAAAAATTTGATTACTTTTAAAATTCAAGTGAAAGGTTAATCACAACTCTAAGATTTGTAATTAGAAGACATGAAGAGAACTGACTGGGACTGATGTCCATATAAATATTCCAAAAGTTGATGTTTTACATCACAAATGAAATGAACCAGAAAGCTATATAAATAGCTCGCTAAGCAACAATGCACATAAAATAAATTATTTTTGTAAGATTTAAAATTACAGACTTTGAAGAAAAAAAACAATGCAGAATAAACATACATTTTTACTGTACTAGACATTTCCATATTCAGGTATCAGAAATTCAATAAACAAAACCAAAGTAAAATATAATGTTCATCTGGATCTCACTAGAAGATTAGCGACATTGAAACATGGGTCCATTTATATTTTCGACATAAAAAGTATGAAGAACTGATGAAAAATCTCCAATTGTCTTTTAATTCTTTACTAATAGTATTGAATTTTAATTTAGCGCAATGGATTTTATGTTATATTAAAGGGAATTTGCCAACAGTTTTGACCATGATAAACTGCTGACAGCACTAGGTAGGCACCTGGCAGGGAAAGTTGGTGTGCAGTAAAACAGTGAAGAGAACACAGTGCTCCCATCAGTGCCATGGCTTCCTCAAACAACTGATTATCAGGGTTTTGGAAGTTATATCAAATACATCAAAACTGCTGACAGATTCCCTTTAATATAACTTACAATTCATATAATACATATGTTTAAAACAACTGCACCAAATTCACACTAATGATTATAAAATCTCCACAAAAGGTTTTTACTACTCTCTCCAGCTCCTACCTAGTGCTGTTAACAGTTTTGCATGGTCAATACTGCTGATAGATTCCCTTTAAAGATATTTTTTGAGAGTATGGAAAATCTGGAGATTGCTATCTTGAATTGTTCATGCCTTTAGGTTTAAGAAACATTTTTTTAACTTGAAAATGAATATTTTTGTTAGGTCCCCCTCACATATATTTGGCCCTATAGTTCAGTTCCTCCCCCAGCGTGAAGTAGAAAACGTAAAAGGACCACTTAAGGCAGAACTGATCCCATAGTTTTCTATGGGATAATTCTCATAAATCTGGCGCATCAGTTTTTTTTTCTGGTGCCATCAGTGTATAAAATTCAGGATCTATGAGATGAAGTGCAGTTCACGTATATCAGTTGAGTCTCGCTCCCGACCTCAGACGGCTGGCCAAGCACAACTCATATGTGAAGAGAGCCTTAAAAATAATCCTACATCTCATGAATCATGAAGAGTAACCTATGCGCATCAGAAAGAGAATATACTACTGGGGAATAACGTGTTCACTAAATTCCTTATAAAAAAAAGGTAAAGTACGTATCTTAGTAACCGATTCTGCACCTTTAAACCTTGCATTGTACATGTATAGGGAAGAGAACATTTCAGACTGAAAATATTACATGTGTGTCTCTCATTTAATACTGGCCCATCCTATTCTTAATAAGATCTACCATAATCTAACAGATAAAGCTCATCTGAAAATAACCTATAGCTACTGTCATAAATAATGTTACATTAATGGTACTGATTATTTATTTCATATGGGGTGTCCAGACATGTATTGCTGGAGAGGACTTCACTGGTAAACCATACTCTGCTTCTTATTTGTTTCTGTAGGATGCAATTAAGGCACTACAGATAAAATATGTCACGTATATACATAAGACAAATGCAGCAGAAGAGTAGCCACCCAGCATACAATATAGTCTGATTATGATGACCTCATTCTCTCATTTTTGTTTAGATTTATGGTTTATAAATTATGATTTTTTTTAAAAAAAACATTGCTTGCAAATATTTTACGTGTATGTTTACCTCAAGATTTCAAGATTTCAAGACTATTTCGATTTAAATACTAGTATGACACTTATAGCCTTCGGAGACAGGAAAAATAAGCCATTTGAAGTGAATTTTTTAAGAAATATTTCATTTTCTATTTATTTTTTTTAACAATTACTGTATTAATGTTAAATATATATATATATATATATATATATATATATATATATGTGAAATGGATGATAATTATACAATAACATCTTATAATATAATAATGTCTTATAAAATAAAAGTGTGTTCCATAGATATGTGAAGTTTAATGATAATAAAACTGGGAGGACTGGCTAATAGAGTTGAGCGAACGTGCTCGTAACGAGCACTGTAGAGCTCAGATCCCCTGCGCTTGCATGGGCGCAGCCATCTGGATCCGTCCTCCTCACCCGACTGCAAGTCAGTGGGGACGGATCCGTTTGGTATGACACACTTGTGTGTCATACCAAACGGATCCGTCCCCATTGACTTACAGTCAGGTGAGGACGGACCCGGATGCCTGCGGCCATGCGAGCGCAGGGGATCCAAGCACTACAGTGCTTGTTACGAGCATGTTCGCTCAACTCTACTGGCTAACTATTAAACTGACTAATTTGTGCTTTGTTACTATAATTGTGGGAATTTTAGTTAACGTATATTTTTGCAGTATTTCAGTTTTGTACAACCTCTGAGTTGTATATAGGTGTAATGGCTATTAAAGTGTAACTGCCATTCTTTTTTTTTATTTATGTAATATACAAGGGCAGTGATACTGACCATTTTTGTAATACTTTACTGAAATCGTACATTTCTATTAGAAAAATAGCACCAAAGTGGCCCATTTTGAGCCTTAGCAACGCTCCTCTGTCTTCTGTTTACATAACACAATGTTGAGTAAGTCTCCACAGTTAAGTAACCAGAAGACAGAGGAGCGTTGCTAATGCTCAAAATGGGTGACTTTAGAGCTTTTTTTCTAAGAGATATGTATGATTTCAGTAAATAAAGTGTATTACAAAAATGTTCAGTATCACTCACTGCCCCCATACATTACACAGATAAAAATAGAATGGCAGTTACACTTTAAAGTCTATAGGACTATTGTACCTCTTTATGCCTCAGATTGTCTTTGACTGAAAAAATATGCCATATTCATTTAAGTACACTTTTTTTTAACTGAGATATCAATGTGAAATGATGCCATATAGAGGTATTATCCAACAACACACATTCCTATGGGTGTTTAGTATGGAGTCAAAGGAGACCCATCGAATACATTTATAAAATAGTTTCTTCACAATCTAATGTTATATTTTCAAACATGTTATCACTGGATTTTTGATCCATAAGATTACCACCTCTATGACTGGGCTGCTCATATTATAAGTAATATGCAATATGGCACAAGTGCTGGCACAAGTGTATTCCAATACAGTTGTAGATGAAAATAAAAACTGTAATCTAGCAGGTTAAATCTATAAAAATACATACCTTGTGAGACAATGCTACAATTAAATTGCTACATCCATCACTACTGATAATTAGTAATAATTATTTTCAGTGCTATTACTATGACCTTCCTGAGGAAATAGACCAATATCCCACCATCCACAATAATGGTTTCAGCCCTGGCATGTCATAAACCACTCAAAACAGGCAGAAAAAGACAAATTTTCTGTTTCAAAGAACCTAAAGTATAAAATAATGTGGAGGATAAGGTGCCTGCCCATCTCCGGGAAAAAGAACACAATTGTGATATTTTAAGATTCTGTCTTTTGATTTTATATGAAGTTTATTCCCCTACAACCTGTTGTAAGTAGTGCTTTTAGTGCTTTTGTGTCACAAAAGAATCCAAAGAGAAACATTTTTATGGTATCCATAGATTACACCTTCCATAGAATGTATTATTTTACTTTATGTGAGGTCTAATATAAAGGTACAGAGAATTAACCTTATATAATGTAGATCAAACTTTGTCTCACTTTACAATGAACAGGTCATGCCCATGATGATTCCACATATTATTGCTATAGTATAATCTCTTTGGTGCTAGAGGCCAAGAACCTATAGACCTGTTCATTAATGGTTTATCTGACATGGAAAACAATGTGGTCACAAGACAGACAAATATGCAAATGCTACAAAAGCCCAGTGTTCTTCAGTCTTAATTGCAAATACTGAACAGTAAAACAAGAAATCATTGGAAAAAAGCCAGATTTAATTACAGGTCACTCGAAAAAGAAGTCATTGAAAAGATACACGTTATACTGCATGTTTTCTGAAATTCAAAATGTTACTTTATATTACACACATTTTTTATATAGTAAAATAGAAAGCATCTCGTAGGCTGCAAATGTGCAGGTACTGTAATAGGGTGTGTAAATTAGGGCTACAGTAAGGATCCTGTCCTGGTGGACAAGACATATAAATAGTGTTTGGACAACCTAGATCAGATGTCCTTTATGCTGTAATAGAAAAATATTAACTCACAAAACATTTGCTATTAGGCTGTACATCATCAACAAATTAGCATTTTAAGGAATCAAACTTGCTGGTGAGTCAAGTTCCAGTGATGTAAAAGTCCATAAAATGTGTGCTTTAAGTGACTTATGTATTATTAGAGTCATACATAGGAAATAAGACCTCATGCTTTTATTAAGTATTATGACATATCTGAGGGCCATTGTTTGCATTTGTGTGATTTTAAGGGATTTTCCCACAAGGGTATTCCATAGTTCACTGATCAGCTGTGGTCTAACTGCTGGGAACTACTTAGTCTTCAGAAAAAAGGGGCTTTAACTCTAGTTGAAGAGGACCTGTCACCTTTCTGAACATGTCTGTTTTAGTATATCATTGTATTCACCATAGTATAACACATTTTTTAAACTATTTATTGTGCCGTTCCTCTGGTTGTTCTTACACAGTCTTTCACTGTCCAATTAATGCTGAGAGTATCAGACTTTGTAGGGACACACCCTTTTGACAAGGAGAATAGTAACGTCCATTTGTCAATTTATTGAAGAAATAGGAATAATAGGGGAATGGGACAATGCACCAGAATGGTTATACTATGGGGAATACAAGTATGTACTAAGACAAACATGCCAGGAGAGTCAACAGGTCTTTTTTGAGTAATACAACTCTGTTCCAATTTTACCCTACACAGTGTGCTTCTTGTCCATGCATAGTGCAGAAAAGCACAATTCACTTAAAGGGAGATGTGTTGTAATTTGTTGTATCAAGGCACCTACATTGGTTATAGGTCCTGCTTCAGGGCAAGATAGGAGAACTAGGTTGAGCTCCATGATCATGAAGTGATGGCCAATCCTCATGATTTAAGAAAGTAATACTCTTTGAAATTAAAAACCTGGAAGAAGCTCCAAGGAGATCGGAGAGATCAACCTTTCTTTGAAACTGCTCCTTTTAATAAGATCATCTAGTTTTCATTAAACTAACTGCAAATTATGACATACCATAACCATATACATACATATCTATGTATGTGAACCCAGCTTGAAACTGGTGGATTGCTATAAATCTTTATAGCAATCCACCAGTTCAAGAAAAAACAAAACCTCAGATTAACTGGGTAACAACACTACTTGTCCTACTCTTCATCTTCTTAGCTGCAGATCTGTGGATTCTGCATTCCTGTCATCCAAGATGGCTGCACTGCTTCTCAGACTACCTGATGCATGCTCTGCCTTTAGTAGTCCATGATCCTTCCTGCCAGCCTCAGATTGTCTAGCTGGCCTTGAATCAAGTGAGCAGCGCAGAGCAGTGCTGGCCATCCCAAGAGCAGGAAATATCTTGAACTACAGATGCACAGTGTGCACCCGGTAGTCTGAAAGGCCCAGGAATCAGTTACATAGTTACATAGTATGGTTGAAAAATGATGTGATTTTTTTTTTCTTGACCCAGAGGGTTGCTTTAATAATTCATGAATGCAAACAGCTTGGAACAACATTTCTACAGTTTGCAGATGAACATAGTTTTACTGTATATGTATTAAAGCGTAATTGTCGTTTCAAGAGATTTTTTAATATAGTGTAGGGATAGGAAACAAACATTTTTATAACATTCGTTATTAGGGAAAGATTTCTTTCTGCTAGAAAAGATGGTGTGGGGGCCTTCTTAGCAAAGCTCTAAGTGTTGCTTAGGAGAGCCTGTCTTCAGTCTTCAGTTCTACTGCAAGCTGAAGACACCTGTCTGTAACACACAGAGGTTTCCAGCCTGCCTCTTGTCATTACCTCAGTCCCAGACTATGGACTTGTGGCCTAACTATCATTGTCCATCATCCTGCCTATATGACTTGTTACACACAGGTGTCATTAGTGCTCAGTAGAATGCTGAAGACAGACTCTCCTTAGCAACACTCTGTTACAGCTTTGCTAAGAAGACTCTTTACACCCTTTTTTCTAGTACATAGAAACATTCTTTCTAATGTAATATTTTACAAATAAACTATATTTAAAAATAAACTGAAATGACAGTAATGCTTTAAAAGGATTTTCCGGTAGAAATGATTTTTTAACAAGTTCCTACAGCATAGCCCCTGAAACAAAAAATTCATACATACCTGTTCCATAATACTTCAGTGGTCCGCGCTGCCTCTGCTCTTTCCACTTTCCAGTCCCAGCACTGTTTACATCCAGCTGGCAATGAGTATGGTCACATATACAGCTCCAGCCAGTGACTGACTTCTACGGTGACATGCTGCTTGTAGTCACATCACCTACTTCAGTGGTGCATGTGACCATGGCCATAGCTAGCCAGATGTAAACAGTGCTGGGACTAGAAGATGGAAAGAGCGGAGGCAGTGCGGAGGAGTGGAGCAGTGTACAGCAAGTACAGGAAGTATAAATCGTCTGTTTCAGGGGCCATGCTGCCGACCTTGTTACAAAATCTTTTTACCGGAAAACCCTTTTACGTATCAGTGGTCTTTCCCATGTGCATGACCATAAATTCAATGTAAACAGGACCAGGTTGACCTGTATTTTAAAAGGGTTAAATGTATCTAAAGGTGTCTGGTAAATTAAGTTAAAATAATTGAGCAGCTCTAGTGCTCTTATCTCGAAATCTTTCCTATAATGCTATAATTATGATTCATGGATATCTAAGGGTGAATTCCATGTATGACCCAAACCTTAGGAACAACTGCTCACCACTGTAGTCCCTTAGATCAACACTTAGGGTCTACATTATTATACAGTGAGTGGGGATTAGGATACGTTATGTTATTATAGTTTATAAACACCATCAAAATAATATTTCTCTGCTGTATGACTTCATTAAATCTTGAATATGACCTCCTACATAGGAGGAAAAAATGCAAAATTACTCCTCACTGCTACCCAAACTGGGGATTGGAAAATGCAGGGTTCGGCAGCATAAATGCTTCCCCCTGCTGTAAAGGAAGGGTGTTGCTTTAATCTTCTGTTATGGGTGGTGCACCTGGCAGAAGCCCCATGGATGAAGGCTGCACTGCAGTTCATTTTTGTAGTTTACAATTTCTGTGGTATGACAGGTGTGAAAGGAATTAGGCCCCAAAGCACAAGACTCTATAGAAGTGAACTCAATCATGAATGTTGCAAAGGGATATATAAAAGTTATCACAAAACTAAGGTCTTCTGAAGGTAAGACAGTATATGTTGAGTTGTATAGCACACTTAAGCAACGCATTGGGATATTAGCCACAGCAAAATATAATTACTGCTCATATTCTTCAAAAAATAAGAATGATTTTGAATATTGATTGCTTTATAACAAGAATCCATTGAATTGCATTGTATTCCCCAAAGAGGCTGACAATTTAATCCCCTTGCTTCTGATTTGCTAAGCTCACAGTCTAATCAAGACAGATACAAGTGATTTTTATGAGCTGGGTTTTAAGGCAGACCAGCCTTTAAGGTATAGTCTGCTCTCTGTAGTCTCCCATCTGTCCTTGCCTGCTTCATAATCCTTTTGAAGGTTGCTACTTCAGACAAGAGAAAATAAACACATAGTAAAGTGGAGAAGAGAGCAAATTAATTCTACTGAGGCCCAAAATATGCCGATGAGTCTGACCTTAATGTGGGTTTTCTGAAACAAAGGAGCTATTTTGTTAATCATTCATTTAATTCAAAAATAAAAAGCGGCAAATATTCTTTACACAAAATTACAAAAGACAGAGTACATATCCACAATTTTAACAAGTTGGTACTGTGCATTTACAATTATTGCTGCTGTGTTTTAACCATCTTAAAGCACAATTACGAGCCATTGAATTCAAACAGTGCAAACTACGTATGTATACATGACACCAACCACTCTCCATCAGTTTGTGTTTGCCTGGTACATTCCGCAAGTGCATGCATGGAATGTGATGTATCAGTAGCAATAATGAAACAATTTTAGGATCCTCAATGATAACCTAGAGCAGCTTTATGGGTGATGGCACTAGGGCACTTTTCATACTAGCCTTGAAAAACAGTTAACAATTCACCCAACCGTCCATTCTTGGAAGGCGAGCTGAGGTGAGAAGCCAGCTGGAATTGCGCTAAGACTGATTTATAATTAAAGAAGGTGGTCCGGGTATTTAATATTGATGATCTATCCTCAGGATAGGTCATCATTATCATATAGGCGGGGGTTCAACTCTCACCACCACCAATCAACTGTTTGAGGAAGCAGCTGTGATACTGTGAGTACAGTGGCCTCCTTGCAGTTTCTTAAACACAGTGCCATCCATTGCATAGCGGCTGTGCTTGGCATTGCAGCTCAGCCCCACTCACTTGAATGGAGCTGAGCTGCACCTAGGCCATGTGACCAATGAATGAGAAGTCACATGCCTTGGAAGAAGCCATAGTGCTCATTGGAATGCTGAAGTCTCTTTAAACAGCTGATTGTCTGGGTGCCTGGAGTCGGAACCCCACTGATCTGATATTGATGACCTATCCAGAGGATAGGCCACCAATATCAAAATCTTGGACAACCCCTTTAACTCCACTACAATGAAAACTGCCCATATGCTATCATCCTACAAATGGGGCTCCTTGGCAGTGAATTGACCTCTATATAAATCAAGGTTCAATTTACTTGTAAGGGCTGGTGGGCCCAAGCAACTAAAACTTAGTCCTGAAACCATTATAAATTAATAATTTGGACGGATATATGGCATTTCGGGTTTGAATGAAATAAACGCCTCATATGCTATGAAGTAAAAGGTTAATTGCTTTATTTCACAATGAATTTGAGTAGTATGTCAATGTACTTCAGATTTATTTAGCTAATTACTGCTTGTTATGCATAAGCAGATGATTTGGCATAGAAACTGCATTATTTTGCTAATTAGTTGGAGTTTAAATCAATTCTTAGCTACCATTGTATGATGAATGCATTTAACAGTGCAGGAAAGTATGGATTATTTTTTTTCTGGTTTAGCTAAAAGGGCATGTTTCAAAGACAAAATATTGTCCAACTTTCAGAATTTACCTTGCAGTAGGAGGCAACATGTATTAATATTATATTAATGTTTGTATACTTGTAATACAATGTAATTAATAGATCTGATCTATGGATAATTTGGTAATGACGTAACACTGTGTATGGGATAGTGCCTTACATCGGGTAGCATTAGAGGCAGAGCTTGTTAAGAGCTCATTAGCATCCCTTTCTTCCCAGAATTCCAGAGGATCAAGTATCGACTATAAGTCGCCTCACACAGATTAAGGCGCTCTCTCCCCATGGACAGATAGTACCCCCCAAATCCTGACTTATACTTCTCACGCAGTTAAGCCAGTACTCTCTGCTCTGCACTGATGAGGGGCAATCACCCCGAAACGACTGTCTGCAGATGAGGTGCTGGCTTTTTTAATATCCAAGTCATGTCTCAAGACCTATCTAAAGGGTTGAACATTGACTTATAGGATAGCTGTCTTACATCTGGTGGCATTAGAGGTAGAGTTCATTTGCATCCCTTTCTTCTTTAAGTCTCCTCACACTGATTAAGGAGCTCTCTCCCCAAGGAGAGATAGTGCCCCCCAAATCCTGTATGTAAATGTCATTGCACAATATGGTTTGATGTTCTTACCCTGCGGCTATCATGCCTTTACTTTATGCTATACTTAAAGGGGTATTGCGGTTATAAGAAGTTATTCCCTATCCATAGGATTGTAGAACCCTCAGACTGATCACAAGAATGGGGGCCCTGTACCCTGTGGAGCCCGCTGCTAAAATGGACAGAGTGGCTGGTCAGAAATGTGCGCTGCCACTCCATTAATTTCTAAGGGAGCACCGGAGATAGCAGAGTATAGTGCTAGGCTAGCTCCGGCACTCCCATAGAAATGAATGGAGTGGCAGCAATATCCCTTTAATATGGCTAATTTACAGGACTGTTGAAGGTACACAGTACCTATACAGAACATGTGAGCCACATATGAAAAGTCTACCCAATACAAGTAATGTATAAAGTAAAGTATAAAGGGCCACCATTTTAAAGGCTTCTTGTATGCATCGTATTATGCTTATATGCATTCTTTACTAAGCTTTTTAACTAGCTGAATAGTGAATACATATATCAAAAGCTAAAGAAAACTCACTGCATCTTTGACTGATATAACAGAGTGATGGACTTGAACTTAATTACTTTTGTCTACATTTACTTTCAGTTAATAATTACTAAAGGGAATCCGTCATCATGATAGATCCATTTAACTTAAGGCATCTAACAGTTTCCCTGAGAATCACAAGCAAGCGGGTGCAGTGGCCTGGTAAAAAACTGCTAAATTTACAGAGTGGGACCATTTTGGCACATCCATAGGACTTAATTTTATAATGGTAACGTGGTCCCGCTCAACCAATTTATGTACAAGGAGAACTTTAAAGTGCTTCCCACATTGCTTCCCACAGATGAACCCATAAACCAGCACCAGGCAACCAGGTTATGTATATGTATATGTTTCTTTAACAATGGAACTCTATGTCAGAGAAGGTTGGGAGAGCTGAATCATTGAACAAGTCCCAGAAGGGTCTATACGATGGCAAAAATATTGTGGCCTGTAGGTACTAGATTTCTGGAGATGGGACGCTGATCCAGAGATTTATTGGGCTATAGGCAGCTGCCTCATAGGGGTTTTTGCTTTCATCTGGATCAACAATGTAGGAATATAGATTGGACTTGATGGACCTATGTCTTTTTCCAATCTTAGCAACTATGTAACTATGTAGTAAATTACTTAAGTTAAAGGGATCTTTGCTGGTGACAGATATTTATCAAAGGATCTACTACCTTGAAGATATTACACTGGTATGCCTCCTACTAAATAGCAATACAAATTTTGTCAATTTTTCGATTTTTGATTTTCTTTTTCATTGTTCTTATTCAGAAATACTAAAAGTTGCTAGGATGTTATATACACCAACTTTTGGTGTATGTCTCTTCTATATTACAATATGCTGCCATCATACTATTAGAAACAATTCTTCTTCCAGCCATACAACTTTTTGAATGGGTATACAACATGACTGCCTATTAGTTATGTAAATAGTTCTGTATAATGTGAATGTTATAAAGGAAAGCATTGTTTTTTGTCTGAGAAACTAAATTCGCTGCTCCCTCAAAAATGGCTTAACATTTTCAGAGTGCCACATAATGCAAGGCAAATTCAATATTGCTTCAAGAAAGCTAAAACAAGGTTTCTCATCAGTTTTTTCTTATGAAAATCAAGGACTTGGCTTGTGAAATCCTTTGACCATGTGGTTATTATTGATTCAGTATCTTAGCTACTAAAGGATTTATTCTCCTGATTATATTCCAGTTTTCACATATAAAACATGGTCATTTGAAGGAAAGTTGCATATGTCCTTAACTCCACTTCACATTATTTAACACTTAACATCCCTGAGTGGTCAACAGTGCAACTTCTGCATCAAGCAGTGATTGTCATCATGAATATTACATTTTACCAAGATTGAAGAATTTAACTAGACAATTCCTTCATCTTTAAAAACATGCAACCCTTTAGCTGTAGTATTATTTAATGTGTCATATAAGGTGATTATAATGTGTTTATTTCTGATAATATTGATCAAGTATTGGTCGTGCTTTTGTTAAAAAGTGCTTATTATTTGATATAGGACAAATTAATGTGTAATTGTATTAGAAAACTGATGATGTTAAAAAGAATACTTTTGAGATTTGGAACCTGTAGGTCTATTATGTCAAATATTTTGCATTATTATGTTTTGCTAGTTTTTGTGTGAAAGTTTCTATATGAAACATATAACATATATATATTTGAGAGTCCATAATTGTGCTACTTCTCTCGAAAGGCATATCATGACTTTGTGCATCATCATAGACGCTAATAAATCTAAAGGTCTATGTGGTTCTATATGACTGGGAGACATAGACCAAATGTTTAATTGACCACTGTTTGTTACACTGGTGTTCTAGCAATCTGTAAAGTGATCTACCATTGACAGGGAATATGACCCTTGGAAGTAATTCTTGAAACAAAAGGCTCACAGAAGTGACATTTGCTCTAAATAGGATTAGGCCCTTGATGTACATGAAGACATGGCTACATCTGTCTATAGAGTCCATGGCTACGGCATTTACTTGTATGGAATTATCAGACTGGACTCCAATTTCAAATTGTAAGCAATACTGTTGTCAGACTGAAGACAGGACAAGAAATTATGCCAAATAACAACAGCATGTTAGATCATGCAAGGTTAATTTACTGTATGACTGTAGTTTATATATCTTTCAACAGAGATTACTGATATTTCATATTTAATGAAAATGGGAATTTTATTTTTTTCTCAAACCCTACTTCGCACAAAATATACAAGTCTCTTATTCTCATATTATTTACCTTATTTGAGCTACACCAGTAAATGAATAGCAGGAGCGGACAAAATAATATATAGTTTAGAAGCCACATGTAATATCCCAGGACTGGATTTAAATTTTGTTCTGGCCTGGTGATAAGAAATTTAAGCCCACTTACCTACCTAGAGCCTGGGATTTGCTCAGCACTGACCTATAAGTAATACTTCTCAAATTGTGAGATGGGCCTCATTGGGAAGGAGCCCACAAGATCTTTGTAAGCTGGGAAGGCAGTTTTAGCAACATTAGTTACTTCTTTTGTGCTTATTTTTAATGTTATACTGGGTTCAGGAGACAACTTGCATGGACTAATGATAACACCTAAGCATCACCATATTCCTGCTGGTGAGTCACCAGTAGTAAAAAGGTTGAGAAACCGTAAGTGAAAAGATTCATCTATATCTATATGCTTTTTAAAGTAAAACTATAATGGATTGTGCTGTTTGTCCCAGAAGAGTATGAAAAAATAATTTGCTGAAGGGTAGCTCTTGCAATAAGTGGTCATGTGACAAGTAGTATTTGGGTAGATTTAGTAGTATGGCTCATGTATGTTATGCTGTTAGATAAGTACAATACACCATAAAAATTTTTCTTTGCATGCTTATGTTTTCTTATTATTCCTGTATATTAGTATGGTATGTAGACTGTAAAGTATGTTTCATTGAGTATGAAGCACTGTTAGATGACCTTAATAAAGCTGCACATTTCCAGTAACTTGTGTATTTATTGCTCTATGTGCTACATATTATTAGACAAGATACAGGACTGTGCAGCTGGCACGTGTGTCATATCTTACTTTATGAATACAAGGAAAGCTGAAATGAATACATTTAAAATAGAAATAGGGTTTAAAGGTTTGTCATGTCACTGTCTTGTGTCAACTGGATTTTACAAGGGGATAACTATGACCTTCCAACTGCAAGAAACTGGGGGTCAGTCAGCACATCCAAGTATGCAGGTGCACGTCACATTGGTGTGGCTGCAAAATAGAAGGGTAAAACATAAAAAATGCAACAGCACTCTGCGAACACAGACAATAAATTGAGTTATGACCTTCCAACTGTTTTATTGGAGTTTACTACATTAAACACTGCCAAGCTAACTCATGTGCAAGTAAATCTGGTTTACCCAATGGCACAAACATCTTGTGTTTGACAGAGCCAAACTCTCAGTGCAATTATTCTGTTTCTATCAGGGTATCTGAAGTACAAAGGTACATACTAAGAACCATTCAATAAAAATATATACTTTCCTCAAAACTATATCTTGTACTTTTATCATTTACAAGAGCCTGTACCAGTGTTTGATATTGTCCATTGCCTTTGTAGCAGGACACTTGTTTCTGTATGGGAGTGTTGTGTCATTTTCAACCATTACAC
This sequence comes from Rhinella marina, assembly GCA_900303285.1. Taxonomy (NCBI): domain Eukaryota; kingdom Metazoa; phylum Chordata; class Amphibia; order Anura; family Bufonidae; genus Rhinella; species Rhinella marina. The sequence goes on along the minus strand of ONZH01000579.1, from coordinate 207,875 downwards.
ACCTGGCATGCTTTTACTGTACATAACCCAATGTGACATTTTTTTACCATTTGGTAGGCATACAATACATTGGCAATTATTGTTCAAACAATGGCTTTTTTTGATTGAAACTTGATTGCCCAAACATAAATTAAATACATAAAATTCAAGGGGAAAAAACACAACATCATCAAAGAAAGACAGAAAGAAAACTAGCAGAGTTTGAGTGTAAGTACAGGATTACACCACGGCAAAGGTGCAGTTATTGGTGTGTATATATATATATATATATATATATATATATATATATATACACCATTACCATCTACACATGCATCTAAAACATAGAAAGAATTCAAATTCACTTAAATTAGAGATGTAACGGTAATCCAGAAAGAAGAGTAATACTGTAGAAGTATATGCTCATAATGATATCTACAATAAAATTCTATAAATTGTCGTCTCTCAAATTATATATATAAAAAAAAGTAAATACACCCAGTGTTCTATATATTAAGATAAATGCTTCGGCTACCAGAGGGCTTTGCAATACCTTTTATTTTCTGCCGCAGCCTCTGGCAGCAAAAGTGTTAAACGGTCAGTTCCAAAGGAAAACCAAACAGTTAATCAGAAGAAGAGAAAGAGAGAGCCCCACTCAGAGGTGCATATTTACATTCTTCAAACTGTAGCGGTGAAAAATAATTCTAGTAAGTGCAGGACATTCCTAGTGCTGCTGTAGTGATGTTTTTTTTTTGTTTCTTTTGTGGTTTTCGGCAGTCCTTTGAGCACATTTCTTTTGTCTTAGTAGTGATGCATTCCATAGCTAAGTGAAATATCCCACTGTCTTCACTTGCATCCAGTGCTTGAGTCAGGGTTAAATAGCTCCTTGTACAACGGAGGGAATAGCGTATTCACTATCTCTGGGTGGGATTGCTTAAATACCTGCAGCTTCTCTCCATGTAAGTTGCAAAGTGCAGTTAAGTTTGGTATCTTGGCTATTAACTGTGAAGAAATGAAAGCGATGGTTAAAATCACAGACCATGGTTAATCCTCAGATGATGGCATTAAAAGTAAGAAAAAGCTACATAAAAAAAAACAACAGAAAAAATAGGGCTAGAGGTTAAGGAGTCAAGTCAACAATGCACACGCTGGGCAAATGTTTTTTTTTATGAGGAAAGGGGAATAGACCTCTTTCAAACCCCTTTTGTAGCGGCTTTTCTTCTGTGGGATTAAAGGATATTGAAATAAAACATACCTGATCCTTTCCCCATCTGGTTTTCCCTGACATCTGCTGTCAGGGGAGAGTAGGGAGGCCCCCATACACATATGATCAGCAGCTGATCCTGAAAAAATTTGGCAGGCTTGACGTATGTGTATGGCCAGCATCGGGATAAAATTGGGATATATATCTGGTTAGTGAAATTTAGGGGCTGATTGGCCATAGACCTTACAGGTAAATTTCCCGGTGAGTCGATGCCCAGGGAGTCTTCCTCACGGCCGGCCAGTGGAAGTTTTTGGGGCAGTATTTTGTGATGCACTGTGGTATTTGGGTCTGTTGGGGTGGTATAATGTGCCACAATATGGTATTGCTGGACCTGCCTTCCATCAATTGGGACCAGACTACAAAATGGGGCCACTTTTAGTATTTTTCCAGGGCCACTTTAAGTTCCCAGTGCGCCCCTGGTGAAATTAGACAAAACAGCTGGCACTTGAAATGGATAAAAAACATATTTGGCTAGCTGGTAGGCAAGAGGCTGGCACAGGTCATCTGTCCATTTTGATATGCTATAGCACAACCAATTTTATACTTTATTTTGGCCATAGATACTCTGCTAACAAATCCATTTGCTTATTCATTTCAATATTTTATTCATTATAAGGGCACACTATAAAAATCTAAAATGTACGGTAGCTAATAGCTACTATGCAGTGCAGTCTAAAAATGATATAATGATGATATGGTATGTATCAGTATATAAGTTTTTCTATATGAAATACTCAAGAATACATCAGAAATGATTTTAGGTGACACTATGCTTTCCCACACGTCTGTATGGCGGTATTATAGTATATTTGGCTTTTTCATTAATGGTAATTTATTGTATAATTTAACATTTTCAAGCTACACACATTAAAATATTTATTAATGAATTGTAAACTGTGTGTGAACTTTCTTCAGGAAATGCAGCAGATGATCTCAAGATTTTTCATGAAATAAGATATATCCTACTTTAATATTTTTAGAAGACCAGTTAAAAGTATTGGGGGATATTTATCAAAACTGATGTAAAGTAGAACTGGCTTAGTTGCCCATAGCAACCAATCAGATTCCACCTTTCATTTTTGCAAATGAGCTCTGAAAAATGAACGGTAGAATCTGATTGGTTGCCATGCTCAACTAAGTCAGTTTTCCTTTACATCAGTTTTCATAAATCTCTTCCATTGTCTCAAAAACTCTTCTGTTAATTGGTATAAATTCTTTTTAGGGATTTATGTTGCTTCCATAGACTGGTAAATGGCAAATTTGCTTTTTTAGTCAGTAATCCCACAAAAGCATTGCTGAATAACTAGGCATATTTGCCTTTCAGGGGTCCAGGAAAGATATTAGGTAACCCCAGAGGGAATTATAACAGTGGACACCTTTGGCTGTTGCCTAACTTTTCTAGACACAAGATATAAAAACAGGTAAATAGAGTAATGCACAGATGTCATGCAAGAAGATAACTTAAGTTTGTGTATTTAATGATAGGGGAAATGCTCTTTAAAGAATAAATTCTAATAGTGTTAAATAACAAATATTGGTTCTTTGTGTCTGCAGCTCCTATGCAGAGCTATGTGTCTCCCCGGTTAGAAACTACAAACAAAGTCTGTGTATTCTAATCCTACAGTCATGCTCCTTTTCATACATTCCCTAATTCTTGCAAACATTCATGCACTTGTTAGGGGACAAATGGAAACAAGTATGATATCAGGATTAGATTGCATAAAATGTGTTTGTAGTCTGTAACCATGGAAACACAATGGTTTACATAGGAGCTGGGCAAATGGAAACAAATGGACAAATGGAAACAAGGATGACATCAGGATTAGATTACACAGAATGTGTCTGTAGCCATGGAAACACAATGGTTTACATAGGAGCTGGACAAATGGAAACAAGTATGACATCTGGATTAGATTACACAGAATGTGTCTGTAGCCATGGAAACACAATGGTTTACATAGGAGCTGGACAAATGGAAACAAGTATGACATCTGGATTAGATTACACAGAATGTGTCTGTTACAATGGAAACACAATGGTTTACATACGAGCTGAACAAATGGAAACAAGTATGACATCCGAATTAGATTACACAAAATGTGTCTGTAGCCATGGAAACACAATGGTTTACATAGGAGCTGGACAAATGGAAACAAGTATGACATCTGGATTAGATTACACAGAATGTGTCTGTTACAATGGAAACACAATGGTTTACATACGAGCTGAACAAATGGAAACAAGTATGACATCTGGATTAGATTACACAGAATGTGTCTGTAGCCATGGAAACACAATGGTTTACATAGGAGCTGGACAAATGGAAACAAGTATGACATCTGGATTAGATTACACAGAATGTGTCTGTTACAATGGAAACACAATGGTTTACATACGAGCTGAACAAATGGAAACAAGTATGACATCTGGATTAGATTACACAGAATGTGTCTGTAGCCATGGAAACACAATGGTTTACATAGGAGCTGGACAAATGGAAACAAGTATGACATCTGGATTAGATTACACAGAATGTGTCTGTTACAATGGAAACACAATGGTTTACATACGAGCTGAACAAATGGAAACAAGTATGACATCCGGATTAGATTACACAAAATGTGTCTGTAGCCATGGAAACACAATGGTTTACATAGGAGCTGGACAAATGGAAACAAGTATGACATCTGGATTAGATTACACAGAATGTGTCTGTAGCCATAGAAACACAATGGTTTGCATAGGAGCTGGACAAATGGAAACAAGTATGACATCCGGATTAGATTACACAGAATGTGTCTGTAGCCATGGAAACACAATGGTTTGCATAGGAGCTGGACAAATGGAAACAAGTATGACATCTGGATTAGATTACACAGAATGTGTCTGTAGTCTGGAAACAGAGTGGTTTACATAGGAGCTGGACAAATGGAAACAAGTATGACATCCGGATTAGATTACACAAAATGTGTCTGTAGTCTGGAAACAGAGTGGTCTACATAGGAGCTGTATATAGAAAATGGCAGGATATAAATTGCATCATTTTTCACTTTAGATCTATGATGCATGGGAGCAATATAACTAGTTGCAAATAATCCTTGTTTGTTAGACTTTACTGTAAAAAAATGTTAATAGCAACTGCAAAAACAAAAAAGATGAAAATGAACTAGAGAATTAGTAAATAATTAAAATGCTGCCTTTCTAGTCAAGGAATTTATGTAAAGTATACTGAATGTCAAGCTCCAGAATCCCCCATTAAAGAAATTTTTGGCTAAATCTGAATAACCCGATGCCTGTTAACACTGTTATATGCCATCACACAGCCTACAGTATCCAGAACAATATTTTTAGCCACTTGTCATGTGTTATTTCATTATGTCAAGGCTGTATTTCTACATGAAAATGCACTTCTTATGACTAGCACATACCTTTGCCAATGTCTCATCATCTAAGTGGTTCTTCTGAATCACATGCTGAAGTGCAAAATAAATTCTCTCTTGAAGCTTCTGAACTTTCCTTGGTTCTATGAGCCATGGCCTTTCTAAAAGTAAAAAACAAAATGATTTCTATTAGTGATTTATAAGGTTAGCTACCTGCATAGTCTTAAAAGAATGTATACACCAAAGGCTACATTTTGATTTTTGGTCTCCTCTTTAGATCTATTTGGATCATGCCTTTCATTGTATAATAGAAATAAAATAAACATTATAGATAAAATACATCTTATATGGATTATTGCTATGGAATGTACAAAATGAGACATATATCTTCTTCATATCCAGTACTTTGAATGACATGATCTTCTTCTGATAAAAGGATCTGCATTCATGTAGCAATAAGATATACAGTAAAACATTTCAATAAAACCACCTATTTGAGAAAATCCCTAATCTAGACCAAATTTATCTGTGATAGATTTTACATTTCCAGACCTTGTATGTATTTTGTACAATTACTCAAATTCATTGACATTTGCATGTATGGGATTGTATGGAGCAGGGTCATGAGCTGAGCCAGCTACAGATGTAGCAAGTGATGGATATGTAACACAGCTCACATCAGAGATTGCTCTGATCCTGGTCATTTCCCCCAAAGATAATATTAAATGTGGCATCTGGGGAGTTAGAGGGAGAAGGCTCCCTCTGTCCTCTGATTGTAGCTTATGCAGCAAAATTATGGCGTTCAGATTGGTTACTATGGCAGCCTGGGACCTTGTGAAGGCTCTCAGGTCTGCCATAGCAACTGTCTGTTAAGCCCTGCCCCCAACAGGGCTTAATAGGAAGTATGCAAAAATCCCATGGACTGCAATACTATTCTATTGCAGTCTATGGTACAAGTGATCAGAAAATTGAATATTATAGCCCCTTAAGCGGACAAAAATCTCATAAAACTATGAAACACAAAAATATCAAACATTTAACCCCCCTTTCCCAATTTTACATAGAAAATAAATAAATAAATAAACAATAAAACAGCAAACAAAATTGCTCCTCGATTTTAAAGCTGCTTAGTCACAAACGGGGACCGTTTACAACTCTCTTCCTATTCAACCCAGTTACTAACATCCCACTTCCTAGCTCTACTATGTGCCACTACTCACACCTCCAACCCTCTGAAACTTTCACTACATGGTTTTGCTCTCTTCCCCTCAATAGGGAACTGCCTACTCTGTTGGCCTCTTTTTTGGCACTGAATAGTCACAAAGATATATCAACAGTGTTGGACAGAGATGCCTAGGTTCAACCAGTGAAATACATTATAGGGGATCACAGTTATATGCAAATATTACCTGAGCTCTGATATCAAATCCCTAAAACTGCACTGACACACTTCATTTTTCCCTGTACTAGCATGCTTACACAATGACATACAGTAGCAATACGCTACAAGATTATTGATTATGGGCTTCTCCACAGTGACTTTGAGAAGGCAGGTCCCTGGGAAAAGTGGATAGTGGCCGACAGCTTCTGGACCTAGAGGTCATCTCAGCAACCTTTTGCATCTATAAAAATAAACTGTGCAATTTGTTCAATACTCTACCCAGTTTTTATATGAACACAGGATGGTTGAGATGCTGTACACGATCTATATGTAGTGTGGTCTACTGTACCATCAGCAACTTGTGCAGGGGTTGGGGGACTGAAGGTCCAACCTTGCTTAGGGATCACCAGGGGATTTACCTGTTCCCTGTGGACCAGTCCAAATCTGTATATAACAATTTCTGATCTCACTTGTGTTTTAGCATTAAAGCCAATGAACACAGTCATCAACAGAAGTCACCAGAGAACGCAAGCATGTCACATGCTGAAGGCAATACTTATTTATAAAATAATGCTTCACGCTAAGATTTTTTATATTTTGGTAATTTTGTAAATATTTGCTAAAGGATTAGGCTTAATTAAAGCTGGGGCAATAGTCAAAATAAATGCAAGTAGAAAAGAATGGATTAGTACTCTGACTTCACTCTGATTATAAATGCTGGTCTCTCAGAAGGAACATTCTTCAGTCAGCTAAATGAAAATGCACCATGACAGTCTGTGGTTAAACAATTTAATCATAAGAATATCCCCGAAGGATTCTCTTTCACTCTGTGTCTCTAATGCTTTCTAGTTAGCAACAAGGAAAGAGGATTTGGTGTAAGAAGACTGGAGACTTAGAACAAATGTATTGACAAAAAGGAGGATGTGTTACTCTGCAGAGAGAACAACTCCTATTGTTAGAAAAGGCTTGGATGCATTTACAACACTTTACTAGACAACCACTATACTAGAAACTGAATTGAAGGTTATTTTATATTGTGGAGAATTGTGAATAATGTAGAAACTAAAGTCATTATTTCCTTTCAGTCAACATATTGAAGCAAGAGGATTTGTAGGTCAGGTGGTTAACATCTGAGAATGGTTTAAAAACATGCATGTAACCTGATGTAGCATTGGGATATTTTATAATATATTTTTGATATAGTAAATATCCAATGCAATGCATAACACAATGTGGATCTATCATACGGTGTGTAGTCTAAATGCAAAATGCATACGATTATGAAGAATGATTATAGATGTGCTGCCGACAAGATAATTTTTGTGCAAGTGGGGTTTTTCTGCCATTAATTGGCCTGTGATGGGTTTATATGGCTGTGGCACACCACTTAAAGGTTCAGAATATTCTTAGAATGAGGACTTACTAAGGAATTCTTTGAGATATGGATCAACAATAGCAAGCACACTTGCCGATAACATATTTCTTACTTCTTTCTACTCTTCTCGAATATTAAAGATTTTCCTTTAGTTTTGAACATTGTGAACTAGAAACTATTAGGCTTTATAAGGGTGGAAAAACAAATGGGAGTGGAAACTTTCTGGGGTGTTGACAGAGTGCCCACGAATGATGCTATTCTCAATGACACTGGTAGTTAGTGCACGTAAGAGTGGGTTTTCTTTTGATCACGAACACCAGCTACTTACTCATTTACTTTGGTATGTTTTGTGGTGAATTCTTTTGTATTTTTTTAATATCCAGACAAAAGAAAAAAAAAAGACGCAGTCTTTCACCCAACATTCAAATGCCGCACTTGTTGCCATGAAGAAGGATGATACAATTTATCTGAAAAGCGTAGCTTGTCTGTTTGCTATGTTTTTAAAAGATCACGAGCTCCAGAGGATTCATCCGGTTTTAATATTTAGCAAAGTGCAGGGGTTGTGTAAAATTAATTTAAAAACAAACACCTCACTTTTTAGATACCCCATTATCCCCGCACCACCACTCTGATCCACCCACTTTGATTCCCACTAGACCTGCAGCAGTCATGTGTTGTTCATTATTCATGTGACTGCTCCAGCCAATCACTGGCCTCAACAGCCATGTGAATAATGAACCACAAGTACCATAAATCCATAAAGCACATATGATCAGACAAGGCACAACAAAGTAAATTAATGATAATCTTTATTAAGCAACACTGTCAGAAAACAAAAGTATCTAAAAGCACATATAACACACAAGGGTTAATATATCACGCCTACCCCCATTCCTGGCACACACCCCTGATAAGGTGTAAATGTATACTCTCCCTAGCACATGGTGTAGTGAATACATTTAAAAAAATCAAAGTGACACCACAAAAAAAACTTTGATATATATTTGATGCCCCATTAAAGATGACTTTTTTTTCCTTTGGGAGGAGTATATATATATTTTTACTTTCCCTTGTCTTTTTGGGTGTTGTGTAATATAACGTATCAGTGTTTGTCTTTGTGGTGTCACTTTGATTTTTCAACTTTATTGACTACACCATGTGGTAGGGAGGTTATATAGTTACACTTTATCAGTGGTGTTTGCCAGGAATAGGGGTACCATATGTGTGATGTATTACCCTTTGTGTGCTATATGTGCTTTTAGATGTTTTTAATTGTTTTCTGAAAGTGCTTGTTGCTTTATATTCTTTTTTTTTTATATTTGGTGGTGCCTGCCAGGGGCGTACATTGAAATCATGGGTCCCCATAGCAAAACTCAGTATTGGGCCCATCCCTCCCCATACAAATAAAGTACAATTTATATATATATATATATATATATATATATATATATATATACAGTATAGACCAAAAGTTTGGACACACTTTCTCATTCAAAGAGTTTTCTGTATTTTCATCAAAACTATGAATTAACACATGTGGAATTATATACTTAACAAAAAAAGTGTGAAACAATTGTAAATATGTCTTATATTCTAGGTTCTTCAAAGTAGCCACCTTTTGCTTTGATTATAAGAATAAGTTCATCGAATCACCAGCCTCAGAAATCGCAGGTTAACAGCAGCTCAGATTAGAGACCAGGTCAATGCCACACAGAGTTCTAGAAGCAGACACATCTCTACAACAACTGTTAAGAGGAGACTGTGTGCAGCAGGCCTTCATGGTAAAATAGCTGCTAGGAAACCACTGCTAAGGACAGGCAACAAGCAGAAGAGACTTGTTTGGGCTAAAGAACACAAGGAATGGACATTAGACCAGTGGAAATCTGTGCTTTGGTCTGATGAGTCCAAATTTGAGATCTTTGGTTCCAACCACCATGTCTTTGTGCGACGCAGAAAAGGTGAACGGATGGACTCTACATGCCTGGTTCCCACCGTGAAGCATGGGGGAGGAGGTATGATGGTGTGGGGGTGCTTTGCTGGTGACACTGTTGGGGATTTATTCAAAATTGAAGGCATACTGAACCAGCATGGCTTCCACAGCATCTTGCAGCGGCATGCTATTCCATCCGGTTTGCGTTTAGTTGGACCATCATTTATTTATCAACAGGACAATGACCCCAAACACACCTCCAGGCTGTGTAAGGGCTATTTGACCAAGAAGGAGAGTGATGGGGTGCTATGCCAGATGACCTGGCCTCCACAGTCACCAGACCTGAACCCAATCGAGATGGTTTGGGGTGAGCTGGACCGCAGAGTGAAGGCAAAAGGGCCAACAAGTGCTAAGCATCTCTGGGAACTCCTTCAAGACTGTTGGAATACCATTTCAGGTGACTACCTCTTGAAGCTCATCAAGAGAATGCCAAGAGTGTGCAAAGCAGTAATCAAAGCAAAAGGTGGCAGCAGATCATGTTGTGCAAACATGACTTGCTGCCGGCAAATAACAAGTCAGTAAATGCAGTGGTCTTCTCCACCGGCGAGCAGCAGATTGTTGGAAAGGAACACTTCCTTTCCGAAAATCTGCTGCTCTGTCATCCCACCTAAAGGGACCTTAGGTCTACATGCACATATCTTCACATAGTGACCAGAACTAAGTAAACAAAAACTCTCCATGATCCAGATCCCTGTGGACCTTTGAAGTCAACAAATTATCTTATTAGGTGCAGGAGGAGATTACATGTGCATGCGTACACTCCTTCAGTAGGAAAAGAACCTCTTACTACATGTGACAATCAGAGAGCAAATATCCTTGCTGATTGGTAAGAGGGGTGATAACATGCATAAAAATACCTGTTATCCTCACTGGGGTCACTGGACTCCGAGAAGGAGAGATGACAATAATAGGCTGTGACCTTTTCTTTCTGATGTCACTTGTACCTACCTTTACTACCAGGAAGTAAACCTTGGCTACAAATTAATTTGAGTTATGTCAATGTGGGGAATATTGCACCTAGAATATAGTGTCTTGTGCCTGGGTGTTGATATGATATCAAGATCTACCTTGGTCCCCAACACTTTTGTCTATTTGGGTTGACCTCAATTATATTGAAAGTTTAGTGCTCATGGGTTTCATAATCACTGGCCCTGAATGTTATGTAAATCTGTATTGGTTTGGAATATCATTTATAGCTCATTCTGGTTGAGTCATTACCAAACAAGTAGGGAGGATAATGTTAGAAAGTAATGTCTTCCTTCTTTCTTGAAAGGAACCAGAAGGGATGGGGATGCAATTAGAGCATGGCTCTTCTGCACAAGGATGGTAGGGTGTGATGGCATGAACCAACACCAGCATGTAAGAGCATGTCAGCAGATAAGACCTTCTCCTTCAGTCACAATTGAACTAATCTGAAATTATTTATTGTGTCTAGTGGCCCTGCTGTCTTGTTTTCACTGTTTGTCTTGTCTGTCCTCTTTTGTTTTCTATAAGAGCAGCAAGCTTCCAGGCATTTAGGAAGGCAGCAGAGGAGTACATTGGCCTTGTGAGGCTCTGTGATTTGTTACTTGGCAACATCTTTTGACTAAAGGGAATTACAGGGGTTCTCCAGTAATGGTTTAAAATGACTGCTAGAAACCTGTCCTAGAATGTGAGCAGGACTGGTTGCCTCCATTTGCAGAGCTGCCTGGGGGAAGAGGGGGTTGGCGGAAATGCCCTCACTACACACTATACTCTGGCACCTGTAGAAGGATGACATCATTACCACGCAGAGGTTCTGACCGGATCCTCCATTGCAGATTCCAGCATCAACAAAAAACAAAACAGACACCCAATGGACCCCATTATAATAAATGGGATTCATCAGGCACTACCAGTGTCTGGTATTTACTGTTTCTGGCAGTTGTGGTATTCTGTTCTTACGCTGGAACAGAATACCAGAATCCTAGCACACTTTACCCTTAGGTGCAGTAGGTGACTACATGTGACAATCAGAAATCACATACAACCCATGTTTAGTAAAGGGGATGATGACATGAAGAAAAGTTCCTGAATGAAGCTAGTAAATCTTTTTATGCTGCTCCTTAAATTCAATTTTGTGCTGCACTCTAAATCAGTCTAAGAAGGGCTTTTATGGGGTCAAGATCCCCAGGCTCAGTATGCCTACCTAGACTTTAGTGGTGTTAAAGGGAATAATAAAGTTACATTTATTGCTAGTCTCACCCATGTAGAAACAGGAGACTACATTTTGATCTGTAAACTTTCCTAACAAGTGGAGCTTTTATTCGATTGTTTTTACATTTTTATGACTTTCTACATTAGATTCTACATTAGTTCTATGAACGGCTCCTAAGAATATATCGTCTTTATTCAATGCACCTTGTATAAGATGTAAGTTTGAGCAATAGATATAAACAATACATATTCGTGGTTAATATCAGACTGCGTACCTGGTGATATCAGTACAGCCGCAGAAAACAAGGCAATTTCTTCCTCCGTCAGCTGAAGTGAACATAAACTCTTTGCAAAGTCAAATGCTTCATTCACTAAATCATCAGAACCTGCAGGCCAAGCAAAGCAGAGTGAGAACTAAATGCTAATCACAGTTCCATTTTTCTTGGAGCACAGCTTGTAGTCCTGCCAGGGAAACAGGTGCTAGTAGAAAATAGTATTTTGTTTAGTTAAAATTTCAGATTTTCAATCAACATCATGTGGAGAGAACAAAAAGACTAGATCTAATTGTCTTTTAAAACAGAGGGTTTTTTAATGTCTATATTATACTTTTTAACCAGCGGTTATATTTTCTCATGAAATTGCAGCACTATTTAGAAATACTTTTATTCCGGAGTAATTGACTGAATAATTGAAATGATAATTTGTATGATAATGCAGATAAGACCTGCGAAGGCGTTCTCACAACCACCTTGCGTAGGCCAAAAGTATGTATAGAATTTCACTGTTGATTACGATTGAAGCACTGGGGTTGATATCTAACAAAAAATAAGGTGCAGAAATGTGCTAAAATATTATTAATAATGGCATGTAAGTAGTTTTTTTTTAGATTTTTTTTTTGCTTTTTTACTCCAGAAATCATAATAATAACAGCAACGAAGTCATGCAAAAGTGTAGTTACTGTACAGAATTTCAAGTAAATGCAATGTTATCCCTCTCCCATGGGTCAAATAAAGGAAACTGTAGCACATTTCTAAAATAAGACAATTTACCAATTTACAAGACATAGCTAATTCATAAAGCTTGTATAAAGAATATAGATGTATGTGATAATAAGGTGCATGTAATATATGTTGGTGCACTCCAAAAGTTGAAATTTTGCAAAATAAACTGCACTTTAAGGCCTTGTTCCCATTTCTGTTTTTCACTATGCTATGCACATTTTTTATAGACAACACAGGTACCCATTGATTTTAATGTGTTTGTTTACACATCAGCATTTTTTATTGACTGTGGGTCAGTGAACAAATCATGGAGACATATTCTACTTTGCTCCATGATGCGGACAAACGCGCCTATTGACCTTTATGGGTGACCTTTATACGTGATATACTGTCTTGATGAGACAGTCTATGAGTTCTCCACTGGATTGCTTCAAAAATTATATTTATTTCCCAAACGGAAATCCAGTTGAATAAACTGAACATTTTCGGCAAATTGCCTTCTTCTGAGCACTGGATGAACCGCACTTAGATAGAAAATGGAGGGTAGAAGCCGAAGAGGAGAGGTGATGGTAAATGGTTAACTACCCTTAATGGCATTCTTAGTGTGGGCACTGTGGCCCTAAATGGGCGCAGTATATACATGGGTTATTGCCCTTAGGAAATGGCGCCTGGCTGCCATCACCTTTCCTTTTGGGCTTCTACCCTCCATCTTCCATTTTCAAGTGTGGCTCATCCAGTGCTCTGAAAAAGTCAATTTGGCGAAAACATTCAGTTAATTCAACTGGATATCCGCTTGTGAAATAAATATAATGCTTGAAGCAATCCAGTGGAGTACAGAGTTTTATTTTCTTTCATATGGAATATGGATGACACATGGACATACGCTCAGACCAAAACACAGTTGGCTTTTTCCACGGATGTCAAATGGACACAGAAATGTGAACAAGGCCCAAGGTCCCTATCACACAGTCAGACTTAAGCCTCATTCACACATCCATGTCCGTGCTCAAATTCGTGAGCAGGTGGTCAGTGAGGCATCCGTGAAGCTGTCCTTGAAGGATCCATGTTGGGTCCGTGTTTTGCCATCCGTGTTTCACTGACACTGAACAGCTGAAAAATAATTTTCAAAGCATCTCTTCTTAATGATCCGTAAAACACGAATGCAATACGGATGACATCCGTGAGGGATTCGTGGTTTTCACGGACTCATTGACTATAATGGGCGTAAGGGATCCGTGAACACGGATCAAGATAGGACATGCATCCGTGCTAAAAACACAGACCCACGAACCGTGCTAAAACACTGATGTCTGACTACTGACATGTGAAATGAATAGGAACATGTACAGCACACGTCCGTGAAACACTGATGTGTGAATGAGGCTTTAATCAGTGATTTCCATCAGTGATTGTGAGCTAAAACCAGGTACGGGTCAAAAACACAGAACAGGTGCAGATCTTTCCCTTATAACTTATGTCTGTGGAGGCTCCTATCCTGGTTTTGGATCACAATCACTGACCAAACACTGACTGTATGGAAGTGGCCTAATTTTGTGGTCTGTGGGCAGTTCTAAAAAGTGACATTTTACTGAAGTTTCTCAAATTCACAAAACTGGCGCACAGATGTTGGAGCGTGCTTACTAAAGATTGAAATAAATAATTACATATCATAATTAAGGTAACATCTGAAACATTTTGTATATTTAGACCCTGCTTCTATAATGTACAATGTAACAGCATCACTGAAAATAATTATTATTTTTTATAATTTTGCTCTTTTATACCCAATCATTATTATATTGGACCTTTTTGATTCTTCTTTTCTTTCAGATCATGGTATATGTAATATGAAAATATAATGTTACAGATACATAAAAATGTCCAATTAACCAGTTACCTAGTGACTTGAACATCTGCATTCCTCCATATTTTCCTTCAAAAAGAACAGTGTTGTTTAATGGATTGAAGGCACGACACATTCTTACTAGAACTACTTCCAAACAGCCTGGCAGAGAAAAAACAAAACAATTAAATAAATTACAGAAGTCGTTCAGCTCACCTCGGCCGCTAACAGGTTCCTTCTGTGCATGGCAACCCATAAGATGGGTAGTAAATCCAGTTGTAAGAAAACGGAAGCACTGGTAAAAGATTCCAATATAAATGTCTTTTTTTAAACTGAATAAACATAAAATCCTTTGCCAACATGAACCTCATCAGCCAAGCTTGGCTTATGCGTTTCGGATGATTAATTCTGACTCACGTTTTAACACCCCCTTTAAATATGCATGCATTTCCATCACATGATCAGTATGCATAAAATCATTGATAACATTGATGAAAAGACTAGTGTGCAGATAGAGTAACTACAGCAAAGGGATATAATAGGTATTAAAAGGGTTGTTTCATGTCAGCAAGTGGCATTTATCGTGTAGAGAAAGTTAATACAAGACACTTACTAATGTATTGTTATTATCCATATTGCCTCCTTTGCTGGCTGGATTCATTTTTTCCATCACATTATACACTGCTTGTTTCCATGGTTACTACCACCCTGTAATCCATCAGAGGTGGCCGTGCTTGCACATTGTAGGAAAAAGTACTGGTCTCTCTAGTGGCTGGGACCATGGTCACACACATAGGCTGGCGCTTTTTCCTACAGTGTGCAAGCATGGCCACCTCTGATGGATTGCAGGGTGGTCGTAACCATGGAAATGAGCAGTGTATAATGTGATGTAAAATGAATCAAGCCAGCAATCACAATACATTAGTAAGTGCCTTGTGTTAACTTTGTATTCATGATAAATGCCACTTGCTGAAGTGAGACAACCCCTTTAACCCCTTCAACCGACAGCCAGTTTGGACCAAATGCCGGAGCCCCATTTTTCAAATCTGACATGTCTCACTTTATGTGGTGATAACTTTAGAACGCTTTTACTTATCCGGGCCATTCTGAGATTGTTTTCTCGTCACATATTGTACTTCATGACAGTGGTAAATTTGAGTCAAAATATTTCATTCTTATTTATAAAAAAATACCAAATTTACCAAAAATTTAGAAAAATTTCCAAATTTCCAAATGTCAATTTCTCTACTTTTAAAATACATAGTAATACTTCCAAAAATAGTTATTACTTTACATTCCCTATGTGTCTTCTTCAGGTTTGGATCATTTTGAAAATTACATTTTATTTTTTTGGGACGTTAGAAGGCTTAGAAATTTAGAAGCAAATCTTGACATTTTTCACAAAATTTCCAAAACCCACTTTTTAAGGACCAGTTCAGGTCTGAAGTCACTTTGTGAGACTTTCATCATAGAAACCACCCAAAAATGACCCCATTTTAGAAACTACACCCCTCAAGGTATTCAAAACTGATTTTACAAACGTTATTAACCCTTTAGGTGTTCCACAAGAATTAAAGAAAAATGTAGCCAAAATTTCCAAATTTCACTTTTTTGGCAGATTTTCCATTTAAATCATTTTAGTCCGAGAATAAAGCAAGGGTTAACTGCCAAACAAAACTCAATAATTATTACCCTGATTCTGTAGTTTACAGAAATGCCCCATTTGTCATCGTAAACTGCTGTACAGGCACACGGCACGGCGCAGAAGGAAAGGAACGCCAGGGCAGATTTCACTGGAAAAAGTTTAAGTTTTTAAGTCAGATTTGATGCACCCCTAGAGTAGGAAACTCCAAAAAACTGACCCCATTTTGGAAACTACGGGATAAGTTGGCAGTTTTGTTAGTACTATTCTAGGGTACATGCGATTTTTGGTACCTTTATATTACACTTTTTGTGAGGCAAGGTAACAAAAACTAGCAGTTTTGGCATAGTTTTTATTTTTTGTTATTTACAACATTCATCTGACAGGTTATATCGTGTGATATTTTTATAGAGCAGGTCGTTACGGACGCGGCAATATCAATTATGTATACTTTTTTTTATTTATTTAAGTTTTACACAATATTTTTGAAGCACAAAAAAAAATCATGTTTTAATGTCTCCATAGTCAGAGAGCTGTAGTTTTTTTATTTTTTGGGCGATTGTCTCAGGTAGGGGCTCATTTTTTGCGGGACGAGATGACGGTTAGATTGGTACTATTTTTGGGGGCATACACTTTTTTGATCGCTTGGTATTAAATTTTTTGTGATGAAATGTGATAAAAAATGGCTTTTTTTAGACAGTTTTTATTTTTTATTTTTTACGGTGTTCACCTGAGGGGAGAGATCATGTGATATTTTTGTAGAGCAGGTTGTTACGGACGTGTCGATACCTAACATGTATACTTATTTTTATTTATTTAAGTTTTACACAATAATATCATTTTTGAAACAAAAAAAATCATGTTTTAGTATCTCCATAGTCAGAGAGCTGTAGTTTTTTTATTTTTTGGGCGATTGTCTCAGGTAGGGGCTCATTTTTTGCGGGACGAGATGACGGTTTGATTGGTACCATTTTGGGGTAAATATGCCTTTTTGATCGCCTGCTAATACACTTTTTGTGTGGCAAGGTGACAGAAAATGGCTGTTTTGGTATATTTTTTTTTAAAAAAAAATTTTTGCGTACAGCTGGCGGGGTGGACCATGTGACGCTTTTATAGAGCCCGTCGATACGGACGCGGCGATACCTAATATGTGTACTTTTTCTTTTTTTTTACTTTATTTGGGGAAAAAGGGCGCTTTTTTAACTTTTTTTAAACTTTATTTTTTTTTACTTTTTTACACTTTTTTTTACTTTTCACACTTTTCTTTTTTACTTTTTACATTTTTTTAAAACTTTATCAAGACCCATTTGGATCTTGAAGATCCAGTGGGCTTGATGGCTATACAGTGCATTGCAATAGCCATCTATTGCAATGCACTGTATCAGTGCTACACTAAGGCTGATCAGACCCTGAGGGTCTAATCAGCCTTAGCTACATGACAACCAGGACGCTTTTTGTAAAGCGTCTGGTTGCCATGGTAACCATCGGGCCGTTGCCATTGCAGCAGCGGCGGCCCGATGGTATAGAGAGGGAGCTCCCTCCCTCTTAACCCCATGGATGCTGCGGGCGGCTACTGACCGCAGCATCTATGGGGTTAAACAGCTGAAATCGGTGCCAGCACCGATTTCAGCTGTTAGCAGCAGAGTGTGAGCTGTAATTACAGCTCACACTCTCTGCTGATGGCAGCGGCTCCGATCCTGAGCCGCTGCCATCAATGGAAACAGCGCAGCAGGAGGGGGCACAACAAGGAGGCACTACAAGGAGGGGGCACTACAAGGGGGGGCACTACAAGAAGGGGGCTATGTGGGGGCACAGAGGACTTACCTGGTTTCAGGCTGCGATCTCTCTCCAGAGTGGAGATCGCAGCCTGAAACCGGCATTTTAATACTGAAGCGCTCCGATTGGTTAGTCTGCAGAGACTAACCAATCGGAGCGCTTGCTGGCAAGGGACCACTCTGATTGGTCCCTTGCCGGCTTCCCCGACGTCTCTGCTCTCCGGGAGAGCGGAGACTCCGGGGCTGTGACACTTTATAGTGTCACAGTCCCGGTAAGCAGTTTGGACGTAACTGTGCGTCCAAATGCAGCAACTTACTTGCACTTTGGACGTACAGTTACGTCCAAATGCGCCAAGGGGTTAAGCCCCTCAATGAAGACATAGCAGACCAGGAATGGCTAGTTTGTGCAATCAATACCAGTTACTGTAGGACAACCAGAAACAACCATAGCTCATAGGAAGTAAATAGGACAACTTTTTAGGACCAGCTGTTTGTTTTGTGTGATCTTTAAGAAGGATGAATAAAGCTTAATTTTTACATCTTCGATAACTATGAGGGAGATACATTTACATGTAAGGATATTCTGCTTGGCTAAAACAAGTTAGAAATAGTTCTTATTGGAGAAAAATTAGGCAAAGCTACTCCAAATAATGGAGTTTCACTTCAAAATCCAGGGTGGCCCACGAAACAGTAGACTGCCTCCAGCGATAGTATAAAAAGATGAATGAGCAAGCGGATTGTATTTTTTTAAATTACCCACAGGTCACAAAAGAAGCTGTAAGTGGTCCTGTTTATGTCTATGCATCTTTGGGCAGGTCATATTATGTTGGCTGATATTGCTTGTGATGCTGTGGATAGTTTTTGTGATGTTCTCCTTGAGTTTATCCAGGGGATCTGGATTGTTAGCGGACACTTTCTGTTTTATATTTCCCCACGGATAAAAAATTGCATGTGGACAAGTCTGGGGAATGTGGTGACCATAACCCCCATCGCTCACAGTTCGCTCCTCCGTAAACAGTTCATGAACCTGTGCCAGTTCCGAGAGGTGTGCCATGTTGCCCCATCTTGTTGGAAAAAGCAGGACATTTTGTCTTCTGGTGTTAGTTGGTTGTAAAACTGTTCAGAGATGTTGAGGTAAATTGCAGTATTCACAGTTGATTTGAAGAAACTTCGGCCTACTATTCATGTTCCTGACACTGAGCACAAAATGTCAATTTTCTGGTCTTGAAGTGGTATTTCGTGAGTCAAATGGGGACTTTCAGTGGACCAGTACCTCGTAATCTGGGAATTTACATGACCTGATAAATGAAACCAAGCTTCATCTGTCATGAAGTACAGCAACGGGTCCAAATGTCTATCAGCAATCGTAGTCAGCAAGCAAGTCCAATAATTTACGCATTTAGCTTTGTCAGACTCTTTCAGTTCCTGCACACATGTTATGCGGTACGATTTCAGGTTCAGAGAATTCAGCACTCGCTGGCACGTCGTTCGTGATATACAACTTGATGAGACAGTTTATGAGTTCTTGGGGGCAACTTGAATTTCATGGACAACTTCGGCCACCCTGATCAATGGAGGCCTCGGTTTCTTTATGTTTGCAACAGAACCAGTTTGATGCCATTTCTAAGCCAGACTCTGAAGACGTTTGGCTGGTGGTTTTGTTTCTGGGGACTTGTCTGCAAGGGTCTCTTGCGTTTCCTTAATCGATCTGCTTCACTTATATCCTTCCACAATCATTATTCGCTGTTCCAGGGAGAACACTATCTTTCTGACACATTAGGCCACTTTTATCAAACTAAATAATAAATCAGTCTTAGTTGCCCATAGCAACCAATCAGAGCCCAGCTTTCAGTTCCTATAGGGCTCTG
The DNA here is from genome assembly GCA_900303285.1 of Rhinella marina. Lineage (NCBI taxonomy): Eukaryota > Metazoa > Chordata > Amphibia > Anura > Bufonidae > Rhinella > Rhinella marina. The sequence goes on along the minus strand of ONZH01000579.1, from coordinate 188,202 downwards.
AAAAAATGAAAGCTGGGCTCTCATTGGTTGCTATGGACAACTAAGACTATTACTGTTAGGCAGTTTGATTTGGAGATATTAGAGGTGGGCTACTTTTTCGTGGGCCACCCTGTATAATGGAGAGGAAAGTTTTCTAGTAGCCTTGATAAATAAATCTGGGATTTTGAAGCGAAAGAAAATGAGGCACCCATTAGATTTTGTAACTATTTGCATATTAGAATTATTTTAATAATCCAACGTTTTTTTAGTTGACAGGAAAAATGATCATGTATAGTATTATCATTATGTTACATTGGTTGGAAAAAGATACAGGGTCATTGAGTACAATATAACTCAGTTAATGATATGATCTTGATAGATTCATTATAACCCTTAATGCCTTTTTCTCTGGATAAGCAACTAGCCATTTTTTTACATGCTGATCTAGCATCCGCCATTACTACCTCTCGGGGAAGGGCATTCCATACTTCTACTGCAGTGGAGCATTGAGGCGAGTAGATGATCATTACAATTTGTGGTTGGATGATAATCTTGTAGTGTAAGTGTATGTAACGACTGAACAACTCTACTGAAAACACTCATTCAACCCTTGTGACTTCATTGATGTGAACTAATAAATTATCATATACAGATAAGTGAGATCACCTCTAAGATGTCTTAAGTTTTATTATCCTTGACTATTATTAATCTGTCACTGACAAGCGACCTCTTATCACACGCTTGGTATAAATATTCTACTCTGACGAATAAACTAACCAATAGGAATTTATTATTTGGTATAGAAAGCCATGGTATGTCCAGATACAGCTGAAATTATGAATATGAATTACAGCCAAGTACTGTGCCGTTTGCAATATTAATGTCATATTCAGAAAAGCACGATTGATTATAGCAACAATCTGTTTAAAGTTCTCTGGAGATAAGTAGAATATGACCTTTCTCAAAGAAGCATTTCAGATGCTCAGTCCCCTTTGCACGTTGCATACTACATAGCATTTTTAGTATAATGTCAACAGTTTCATTAAAATTAACCTTTATCTAGATGTTTCCAATAAATATACACTATCATACTGTTCAGCAAGAATAATTCTAATAAAGCATAGATTATCTTCATGAGGAGTTAGTGCTACATGTCAAATAATCCCTGACCTTAAAACTGACCACACAAAGCCCAATATTACTTCCCAAATCAATGAGACCCCTCCTTAGGAACCCCTAAGGAAGGATTTCCCTATAAAACAGCCAATAAAATATAGTTAGCAAGAGACCCGATGACAAGTTTTCTGGCAAAAGTTGCCAGATGTGATCTATTCCAAAAGTAGATTAACATCGGCGTACGGGTACTGCAAGGACAGTTATGAGTTATTACCACTAAGATTTATGCAATGTAAATTTAAACTAGATGTGGATGATAAATTTGACACACTTTAGACTCTCTAATCTAAGTTTATACCACCAATTACTTGGCTTACTTTATGCCGGAATGTTGAACCAATATTTTAGCGCACAGTGTGGTAATTTAAAGAGGACCTTTCACCATTCCTTTATTATTTCTAGCAGTCTGCACTAAGGCTACAGAGGGGTGGTAACCAGTTGGGGGTGTGTATCTGCACAGACTCAAGCTATCTAATTACTGCTGCCATTTTCAGTCCAGGTACACATCCCCAACTGGTTACCACCCCTCTGTACCCTTACTGCAGACTGCATGGAGCTATTAAAACAGACATATCAGGAGTGGTGACAGGTCTTCTTTAACACTGTTCAAGCATTACCCCATTCTCAAAGAGCCACATCACTACCCACTACGTCAAAGCCTGCTTTCTGAGCGAGACACGAAAGAGTGCCGAGAGGATTTCTCAATGTACGTATAGCTTTGACAGATGCCACCCTACAAGGTAGAAAACATAGTTTACTAATGTATGCCAGTCTGACAGAGACAAAAAGGGCACTGTAGAAACATTAAGCATGTGTGACATTGTTTATTGAATTGTTAATTTATTTGTGAATTTCAGTTTGTGTTAGTAACAGGATAAACATGACATAATTATTAATAATGTATTATAGTTGCTGCTTCAATCATATTAACAGATAAACGTCATTGGTGCAACTTTACTACTGGATGTCCTAGATTTCTTATTGAGCCATAGTTCCTTAAAGGGGTTGTGCAGTGGCAGAATACTGACTGACTTATCCTCACGATAGGTCCTCAATATCAGATCAGTTGGGTCTGATGGCACCCCCGCCGATCAGCTGTTTTAAGAGGGCGAAGCATTGCGTTCTCTTCAATTTTTACCTGCATGCCGTCTAGATTATTCAAGTGAATGGGAGAAGCAGTTCTAATTACACCACACAAGGGAGAAAGCATTCAGGTAACAATTGAATTCTAATTCTAAAAACTGTATCCAATAATACTCTAGAGCACCTTAATAGTAAAAATACCGGACAGTAGCATGTCTAGCAAAATAACTGGCACATAGCACATATTCATTGAAAATACATAACATCAAAATGTAAGCTTCTTACCTGACTTAAGTAACAATATTTGATCATTCTGGCATAGTTCCATAAAGCCTGTTATTCGCTTTGCAAACTCCACAACGTACTGTATTGCATGGGTAATCTGAATGGCACACTGCTGCCACAGAGCTTCTCTCGACTGTAACACCAGAATAAACAGATATTCGAGTGAAAGAACAACTTAATGATGACCAGTTGTCTCTGCTGACATGCCTTTTAACAAATAATTCTGTCCAACAAAGTTATAATAATTCACTTTATGATGAATTACTTCATCACGAAGCGCATTTCTTTGTAAGTAGTGGGTGCAATGATGGGGTATGGTGATTGAGCCGTCCCCCATCATTGAATCCCTCAGATTCTGCGTTCATTGCTGATCACGGCATCTGAGATGAATATTAAGCCCTTTCAGGGGTTGAGCAGTTAAAAAAAATTGAATTGTACTTACTATATCCCTTTGAGCGTGAAGAGGCTGCCGTTGCCATCTTGCTTGAAGATGTAGAGTGAAATCTCACATGGTATGTGATGACTTCATAATGCTGGCCGGAGTGGTGGCGTAATACGTCACCGCGCATGAGATTTCACGCGTGATCTTCAAGCAAGATGGCCGTGGTGGCCTCTTTGTGCTGAAATGGATGAGTTAAGTATGATTTTTTAAATTTTTTTCCGCCATTTCAGGGAAAATCGAATTGTTATCATGAATCACGGCTATATGGCAAATCAAATTTTTCCTGAAATTTAGATCAAAGTCCACATTGTGAGCTTCCATTTACACAACACTAACACTAACATTCTAAAATCAGTATTAAAAATGTGCATTTCCTACAAATACAAAGAAGAGAATGTAAAAGTATATATATAAAATTAAACATTTGACTAACACTTTTATCAAATATCCATCCTCCTAATACTTTTATATAATTGTTGCAAGTTCTTCAGTCTCTCATTGCATCAATTTCTCATTAATAGTATAAAATATGTACCAAGCTAAAAGAACACACTAAAAGAATAAGAAGATTAAGAACATAAACCCTGCTTTTATAGAAATGCAATGTACAATGTAGACATATATTAACACTAGTAGCCTACTATTGTCAGTATTTCTTAAACAAGCTGCAGAATTAGATGAATCCCTACACTGGAATATGTGTTTCCATGCTGAAGGTCAAGAGAGGGCGGAGTTACTGGTCACTTAAAGACTATGAACATCTTTGGGGTTATTTTTTTATTATTGTATTTTCCTTATCTTGGGCTAAAATCATTTTACTAACTGGTCTTTATGAAAATTTTCAATACTTTATCTTCTACAGCCTTCACTTTTCACTTGGCTTTTCACTGAAATCCGTCAGAGAGCTGGTCTGATGGCTCAGTCTGTAGCCCTTATCTCTTCACTCCGAACAGTTCATACACATTCATTTAAGAAGAAGTCTTATCAGTATGATAAGAATTTAGCTTAAAGTAGTGCATCTAAGGGGTTAGGGTGGAGAATTGTAAAATGTAGATTTTCTTTGTTATAAATAATTGTATTGTAATTTATATTTTAAACTTTAATACATTAAGGGGGACATTTATCAAACCAGATACATCAGGTATTTGGTGTAACGATGTTGCAATACCTGCAAATTTCTGCCTTTTTTGTGACTTGGATTATGATACAGTTACTGTCTGCAGCACTTAAAATATTGGAGATAAGTCATATCCTATATCAGGAAGCCCTCTGGTGTACTTTTTAAGACTAAGTCATACAACACAATGCAATTGCAGCAAATACCTGAAAACTAGGCACCATTTCATACATTTGGTGCATCAACACAATGCAAAACCAGACTTAAAAGTGACATAAAAAGATCTCAAATTACAAATGTCCCCCTAAGAGTTTTAAAAAAATTAATCTGAAGGCCAATAACTGACCACTTGTCAGAGGAGGTGAAAACTGCATTTACATGCAGCAGTCATTTCATTTTGAAGACATTTCAGCAGATCCCTGTTTACCCTGCTGCCCAGAGATGATGCTGATTTGGGTTTCTGCATCAATGATGCTTTCACCCGGTGTACAATTTAACATTTTCTCATTTACCAGGTGATGGTGTTACATTTACATGGACCAATTATCAGGAAGGAGCATTTGTATGAATGTTTGTTCCTGATACTGAGTCCATGTAAAGGGCCATTAATATTTAGACCAGACATATGCAGCAAAAGATGCACCAAATTCATCACGCTGAAACATACATTACAATATGCTTGTACATCTTTATACACTTTTGTCTACATTTACACCACCCAACTGACTTTGCGCCAGAATTTTTCACCCAAACTTTGGCAAAAGTTTGTCTTGTATTGGTCATCTTGAATTACTCCCCTTTTCCAAGAAGCCATGCCCCCTTATCTAGCAAGGCGCTAAAAGTGTCTAAAACACATAATAAATGTGGTGGAAAGCATGCGGGTGCATTCTTTGGTGCAACTAAAGCCAAAATTCTGGTGCCTTCAGCTTGGTGAATCTCAGGGCTTACATTGTTACATTGTTTTTAATGTAAGAGGCTGATGTACAGTAAACGTGCTGAAGAAGATATCAGCTTTATATGAATAAAGAAGAGCCAATAAGAATATAAAATCTGTCTGGAACATTTCTTTAAATGAGAAGTCACCTCTCTGACAGTTGAAGAGAAGAGCCAGACTCCCCCCCACTTGTTTATAAGCCTGATTTATTGGACTATTGTAAATGTGAATAAACTGAGGATGCTGGTTAATCAAATGTACATAGATACAATGTGACATTTTCAGTGGGTTTTGATCCTGGATATTTCTCAGAAAGCCTTATGGGCCTTGATATTTTACAATTGACATAGCTGTCAGGAAGAGTGTAATTCACCATGGTAACTTTTACTGGTGTCGTCAATTGGGCACATTATAAAGACTTTTAGAAAAACTACACATATATAAGCACATGTATAAATATTTTCTAGTTGATAATAAATTATGCCATTTTTTTCTGAGATTACAATAATTTATACAATACCTTGCTCTGGTATACTTTAATTTCTTCATATGAATGAGTCTGCCAAGCTAATTGATGAAGCTCATCCATTGTGTACTGACACGTCTCCAAATGGGACTTTATGATATTTTGTGCAATTCGATCTGTGAAAATCACATAAATCAAACAATCATTATGCAAACACGTGCAAGTAATTCACTTTACTGTGCATGCACCATTCTGCTGTGGTCTCAGTGCATGAGCTGTGAAGCACAGCCCTCTGCTTTATTGGTAATGTCAATGAAGACGAGAACAGTACAGCTCACTTCACTGCGCATGCACTTTTCTGCTGTACTCTCAGTGCCTGTGGGAATTCAATCAGACATCGAGAGGCATGTTTAGAAACGGACTGTCTGTCTCTTCTGCATCATAGCTACACCCAGATGACCCTATTTAAAGTATTTTTTATAGGTTATGCTTTATCACTTAGGACAGGGATGGCCAACCTGCAGCCCTCCAGCTGTTGTAAAACTACAACTCCCACCATGCCCTGCTGTATGCTGATAGCTGTAGGCCAGGGGTGCTCAACCTGCATCCCTTCAGCTGTTATAAAACTAGAACTCCCATCATGCCCTGCTGTAGGCTGATAGGTGTAGGCTGTCCAGGCATGCTGGGAGTTGTAGTTTTGCAACAGCTGGAGGGCCGCAGGTTGAGCATCCCTGCTGTAGGATGTCCGGGCATGCTGGGAACTGTAGTTTTGCCACAGCTGGAGGGCCACAGGTTGGGCATCCCTGACTTAGGACATACCTGAGAATCTTTGGAAAGATAATGTCTTGGATTTCAGTAAGGTGGCGATTAATACTACTCAAAACTATTGACATAATCCCTTTAATTGTACACGTTAGATGAACTGGTACAATAAAATGTGGTTGTGAACCTGTACATAGACTTTAATAACAACCTAGTTATAATTGTGTTGGAGCAACTGATATGAACTATTAAAAGGAGCTTCCCTTTAAAAATCTTGTGCACGGTGATCTATGACGTTACCACGTCGGCCAGCTTGATGATGTCATCAAGCACTGTGCAAGGTTTCACGCTGGATCTTCAAGCAAGATGGCCATGGCGGGCTCTTTGCGATTAAATGGATAAGGTTAGTATTTAATTTTTTTTAACAGATTAACCCCTGAAAGCCCTCAATGATCATCTCAGAAACTGAGATGAGTGATGAACGCGGCATCTGAGGGGTGCAATGATGGGGGGCAGTGAAATCGCCATTCCCTGTCATTCCGCCTGCTACTCACTTAGAAATTAGTCACAAAGCAACTTTCTTTGTGAAATTCGGCGAAGCAGTTGAATCAAAGTTTTGGGAACTTCGCTCATCTCTATTGATTATCACTATCCCTATTTCACTGACTGGTAAAAGTCTGTTATAATTCAGCTAAATTTACTTTATTGAGCAATTAAATAGACTTAGGGAACATAGGTTGAACATAATATCTGATCTGCAGGCAACATGTTATAGAACAGTATCGAGTAGATTTAATATATAAAGCTGAGTGTATGTATGTGTTTATGTATGTCCGCTAAAGGAATCCACACCGTCGCAGCTACAATCACAAAATTTGGCACACAGGTACATCAGGTGTCCGGGAAGGTTTTAGAACGGGTCTCAGCTCTCCAGGACGTACCGTTCCTGAGATATTCCCAAAAAATGCATTAGCCAATAGAAGCCTGGTCACATGACCCCTATCAGCCAATATAAGTTCACAGGCAGTTAGTCTCCACACACACCAGGTTTCCATAACAACCCAGCCAGTTCACTGCCATAGGTCTGCTTTAAAGGGGCAGAGCGCTGTGGATGACACTGTTAAAGGGGGTATTCCAGTTACCATAACTATAACTTATGTTTTTGACTAATTCATCATCAATCATTACCTCATATAATGTAAATTTCACATATTTACCGTTCATTAGTAATAAAAGATTTTTTTCCACTGCTACCCACTGTGTTTCCTCCTAAATTACTATGGCATCTACCTGTAATTCAGGTCACCCTCAAAAGAAGGACTTAAAAGCCCCAACCCCTAAGTCACGCCCCTGACTCAGTCAGGCCCCGCCCCTTCCACTCAGGGACACAGAGGACAGGGAGTCTGAAAGCCGGACTGTCCGGCCTAAAACCGTACCTCTGGCCACCCTAGGGGCAGGCTGATGTTAAAGTGGCCAGACATCCGGTTTTAGGCTGGACACCTGGCGCAGTGCCTGGACAGATGCAGGGATGTCCACCCTTTCAGTAGCTCACACTCAGACAGCTTCTCCTCTGTGTCTATTTACTGAGCCAGGGGGTGTGGCCTCATGTTTTGGGATGTGGCTTCATGGGGACAGGGCATGGTGTCATGTTTAGGGGTGTGGCTTTGTGGAGACTGGGGGAGTGGCTTCATGTTTGGGGGCATGGCCGGTGAGGTCCGGCTTTCTGGGGTGAAGACAGTGGTCACCCCAGCTGATGTAGAGGTCACAGTTAAAGGGGAGGGTGCTGTGGATGTTACTGTTAAGGGGCAGGCTGCTGTGGAGGTCACTGTTAAAGGGGTGGGCACTGTAGATGTCACTCTCGATATCTTTTAACGACACACACACAAACATTAAATGAAATAGATGAAACATACCCAGGCGAAGCCGGGTCCTTCTGCTAGTTGATAATATATAATATTATAGTATTATGGGAAGATATTCAATATTACATTAAAAGTATTAAAAGTTTTTCATTCATTTAAATCTCAGCTCTTTTTTTACGCTTAGGAGTCCAGTGGACGGTCCTTTTCAATGATTGTTTAAGCATGCGCACAGCTAATTGCTGATCATGCCACACACTGGACTCCTAAACACAGAGCAGGAAAGTAAGGGCTCATGCACACGAACATGTGCCGGCCGTGCCTGTAAACAGCGGGTCAGCAATATATGGGCCCTGGACGATTTTGCACCACATCACTTGAATGGGTCTGCAATCCGGAAGGTCCGGAACTTCCGGTGCAGAACGGCGGCACAGAACCCCCTGGAAGCACTATGGAATGTTCAATTTTTTTCTGTGCGGACAGATCACAGACCCATTCAAGTTGAATGGGTCTGGATCCGTCTGCGGAATCCGTACGGATGTTGCCCGTGCTTTGGGGACCGCAAATTGCTGTCCCCAATGCACTGAACGTCCGCACAACATCGGCGTGCATAAGGCTTAAATGAATAAAGTACAAGTTATCAGATCAACAGATACATGATTTCACTGGGTTACAGTTGTGAATAACTTAATGTAGGATCAAATTTCTTCCCTTTCATGTCATTCATTTGTATGAACATAATGGAAAAAGTGAGAAAATCAACCCTTTCAATTCATCAAAAATAACCTAACCATAAACCTCAATTGTTTTACCCAAATTATCCAAATGACAGGCAAATGGATTCCCCGTGTTTGATGTTCAATTTTGGAAAATTGAATGGAAAAAATCTAGTGTGTGAAAAGCCGTATTGGGTGTAAATTTAGTAGATCACATTGTTGTCTACTGCATATTACACTTTCTATTCATTCATTAGTATAATAAAGATGTATTAAACATTATACTGTAAAAGACACAACCAACGTCCCCACAAGTGTCTTATATCCCAAAGGTTAAAGGGAATTTGTCATCAGAAAACAACCTATTAAATCAATATTTTTTTAATTTTTGGTGATTTTATTAAATTTTTTCATGTCACTATCTATATTTAAAAAACATAAAATCATGCCATATTTACACTGGCCACTAGGCCTAAAATATGTGAAGACTTCCTTTTCCTTGAGAACAGCCACATGGGTCATAGACAAATTGACTTGACTGACTTCTATGGGAGAGTTTTCTAGACATGCTGTGTGATCTGTGCAGAGGTCAGAAGGGAGTAGATAAGCTGGGATATCACCTATTGTGAACTGTGGATCCTGTCTTATCTATAAATATAGGTGATATCTCTCATTCTGATTCTGCCTATGTTAATAACAAGATAGCTATTTAAAGGTTACCTGTACATAATAGGAAAGAATGATCTATTATTTGACCTAATGGTCGGTGTAAAAATTGCACAATTATATAATTTTTTTAATAAAGATGATGACATGGAAAACGTAAAAGCACACCAAAAAGTGTAAAAAAATGTTTAAAATAAAAGCATGATTTAAACTTCAGGCCATTTTTTGATGACACATTCATTTTAATCTATTCTCAGTAGATTAAAAGTGGTGGGTTTTTCTGATCCGTGTACTCAGCTAGCCGTAAACATGATCATCTATTTGCGGACATCAGATAAATGACCATTGAGAAAGGTTTAAAGGGGTTGGCCACTTTCTGGTTACTGAAACCAATGTGTTTGCAAGATGCACTTACTAATACAGCCTTTATAGTCTGAGCCATTTTGTAAGGAATGCCCCTTTGTTTGTCCATTCTTTTGTGTTGTCCACACATAGCTCCTGTCCATAAGATGGCCACTGATGGACCAGGAGAACCATTTGACCAGGAGAATCATTTCCATGTCACGTCTCCTGCATTCAAATACACCGCACCTGTCATCTTCACTTGTACTTTTTGGAGTTTAGTACAATGCAGAAGGCTGAGGGATGTGTCTGGTCACGTGACCCTCCACCAGCGGCCATCTTATGGACAGGACTTCTATGGTCCTATGGACCTCTACGATCGTGTGCATAAGGCCTAAGGCTGAATTCACACAGCAGATTTTGTCTACTGTTTTGCAGTTTGAATGTGGTAGATCAACTTGTTGCTTGAGCCCCATTCGTTGCAGCTTCTGGTGGTGTCCACATGGAAAACTGCACAGGAATAAACAACATGGAAGACAGTGCAGAATACCATTGAAAACAGAGCAGTGTATGGATCCTGCATGTTTTTTTTAATATGGAATTCATGCCAACATCTGCACACAAAAAACCTCATGTGAAGAGGTCTTGCACAGACCGTGGTTTTTGTCCACATCCAATCCGTATTTCATTCACCTCAACTGTCAGCAAAATGGACAAGAATAGGACACGTTCCATTTTGCTGATGGAACGTGTCCTATTCTTGTCCATTTTGCAGATAAGGATAAGACAGTTATACAGAGGGCAGGACATTCCGCTCCACAAAATGCGGAAAGCACATGGCTAGTATCCGTGTACTGTGGATCTGCAATTTCCAGACTGCAAAAACCGGCAATGGCCATGTGTGTGAACCCTAAGGGGCTATTTACATAGCGTTTTCTTCTGTAGAATTTTGGTGTGGACAGCCATGCCGAAACTTCACCAAATGTCGTCAGCCTCGTCCTTTCTTCCTCTCATTCTTTGCAATGGGAGACAGTACATGTCCTTTCTTGGCGCGGCTGTGGATTTAAACCATTGCTCTGCAATCTTTAGCGCTGCCTCCGATTACAAAGAACGGGAGGCAGAAAAAACGCGGTCGCTGGTGGGATTTCAGCAGAATTTTAGAGCGACTGTCCATGCCAAAATTCTGCAGTAAATTTTGTCCTTTATACTTTCTCTCCTTTTATGTGTGAATGGCCCCTAAAGGTTCCACAAACATTACATTAGGGTAGTAAGACAACATAAACTTAGGAGCTAATGTATCAAGTGCACCAGAAAAGTGGAGTGATTTTGTCTATTTTGTCAGTGGAGTAGGCATTTGTGCCAGATTTATGATATATTTGTATTATTTTTTGGGATGGTTTGCAGGGGCGGATTGGGAACCTTGGAAAAAAAATACCTAAAAGTGGCACCATTTTGTAGGAGGGTCTAAATTGACAGGAGGCGGGGCAACAAAAGTAAGGGGGTCAGCAATACCATAACACAAAATACTACATTTCACAATGAGGCACAGTAAACTTCCCTCTGAGTTGGCCATCAATAGCAGCCATTTTCTTTCCTCCTCCTCGAGTTGTCTCTGATTAAGATATGGAGAAGGATGCTTAGGGGGTGCGAGGGTATGTCGCTGGGCAGGTATATGAGTACCTAATTCTCACAGAGTTAATTACCACTGATAGCTTATTTTATACCCAGCCAGTGGTAGAGATGGGGGCTTGGGCGACCCCCCGAGGCATCGAGCCACCAGGAAATTTCCCTGTAAGGTCTATGGAAATTAACGGGTAATTTAACAAATGGCAAAGACTCGGGTGAAGGCCTACTAAGTTTGACCTCCAAGTGTAGGGTGTCCTGGAATTTTTATTTGGTAAATGGGTAACAGGCTTGATAGTAAGAGCAATGGTCACATTTGTTATTTTTTACTATGTTTGTCCTTCTTGTAAGTGGATTATTATTTACAAGTATTGTGTATATTTGTAGGTGGCGACATACATAACACGTAACTCATAGTTAACATGGTGTTTTAGCTTTATGTGTTAAAAATACTTAAATACAAAGCATTTTGCATATTATTTTAAGGAGGCAGGAATAATGGATACAATTTTACAATGTAATAACTGAAAAGAAACCGGCCTGGCAGTAAATATTGAAAAAATATCCATCATAAGCAAACAATATACTTTTGTAAATGTGAACGCAGGAGGAAAGTTCAAGAACCAAATATGTCAGGAAGAAAGAGAAGCAATAAAGGCACCTAAATAAGAAATGTGTTGTTTTTTTTGCCTCTTCTATTGCAAATGTAAAACCTATATAGTTGTTGTATGTACAGTATGAATCAAGCAATCTGTTTGATTAACCATTGAGAATATTCTAGAATTTGTGTATTTCATGTATTATCATATTTATATTTGACCATGTCATGCATATCAATGCAATAATATCTACATAGATTTAAAGATGTTGTGCAGGGGTGTAATGCAGATGACTTATTCACCGGATAGGTCATCAATATTAGATGGGAGTCAGACTTTCAGGTTTTTCGATGCAGCTTTTGAAGCCAAAACCAGGAGAGTAATAGCTTTATACCTTTATACTTTCTCTTTTTTTATGATCTACTCCCGATTTGGGATTCAAACCTCCTTCAAAAAACCTGAAACTTTAGCTGCACCTTTAAAGAGAGGCATTGGCCACTTTTCATTAGGGACCATTTACACATGTAAATTGGCTCATAGTAAAAATCGCCAAATACATTAGTAACAACATCCCAGCTTGTCTTGAAGAGTGACAAATATGAGTGTGACTGTATGTGAACTGTAGATTATGATTCCAAACCACACACTATCTCTAGTACAACACTGCAGCTGTCAGGAACCATAAGGAAAATGTTGTCATCAGAATCTCTTGGTAATGGCGCATTAATATGGTACAAGTCAACTGCTGTATTTTATTCTGCTTCTAAAGTCGCAACATATTGATATGCCTGGTTGTACCAAGAATGAGCCAGTCTAGCATCACAGTAATATATATATATATATATATATATATATATATATATATATATATATATATAATTATATATATATATATATATATATATATATATATATATATATATATATATCTGAGTGAATACAAAGAAGTAAAGTATGAAAGGTAATGTGTGCCCACCCATACAATACTTCTTGATGTAAAAGAGTGTAAAAAAAAATAAAAACTAAAAATATTATTGTCTACAATGCAGCACAGATGATAATGGTGCACTGTAGCTTGTCACTCGCTGTCTCTAACAGGTACTAGCAATAATATAGCGAATGTAATACTTTACTAGGGAGAATTTTGTATTGTTTTCATCGTCTACACATATTAACACATTTTGCATTTAAGTACATAATGGCAAATAATAAGGCATACACAGGAAAACATACAATAAATGGATTTGGGACCAAAATAACCTTAAATATTTTGACTGAGTGCTTGTTCTGGCACATTTTCTTCAGTGGAGCCAACCTGTTCTGCTCTTAACAATGCATAGACATTCAACAAGTTATCCGCTATCTCATGTTTATTGATTAGGATGAAAGAGCAGAGATTTGAGCGTACACTGCTTTGCAGCACAAGGCCTGTGAAATGAGGCTTCATTTATACCTCTCCGATCTCATGGAAATGTTTCGAAAAAGGTGGGGATCAGAATCAAATTCTGTCCTGCTGGCAGACACTCTGTCTACCCCACCAGACTCCATTCATGAGTATACTGTACAAAAACACTGATATATGTGACCGGAGGATTAGGTGAGCATAGCTTTTAAAGCATGACAGCTGTTTCTCAGCCAGCGGTACTGAATACAAAAGAACTACAGTATTTAAGGATGGTATCCTTAGTTTTTGTAATCCAAAAACAGAATAGGGAAGAGGACTTCATTTTTGAAAATGCTATTTTTTGGCATAAACTGGGTGCACTGTCAGGGTACACAGTGCACACGTGGCACATGGCAGCTGAAACTGTCCTATTCATCTGAATGGCCTGGCAGAAATCTATGTTAATATTGCAAAAAAAAAAACAAAAAAACAAAAACAAAAAACAACCCCAAAAAGCAACAAATTGTGATTTGTGAAAGGTTTGTCACATGTGAGCATATCCTATACTGTAGGCATATATGTAATAGAAAATACAATATATAACAAATAATTATGATTGGAAAACTAAACTTAACTACAGACCCACACTTTTTGTTTCAGGAGCATGGAGACAATCCTGCATCCTAGTCTTAGGCTAAATTAACCCCTTCACCCCCGGAGCTTTTTTCGGTTCTGCATTTTCGTTTTGCGCTCCCTGCCTTCAAACAGCCATAACGCTTTTATTTTTCTGTTCACATAGCTGTATGAGGGCTTGTTTTTTGCGGGACAAGTTGTACTTTCCAACGCCACCATTTAATATTGCATACGGTGTAGTGGGAAGCGGGAAAAAAAATTCCAAACCGGGTGAAATTGCAAAGAAAACGCTATTCCGCTACAGTTCTACGGGTTTCTTATTTACAGCGTTCGATGTGCATTAAAACTGATCCGTTACTTTAATTCTACTGTTCAGTACGAATCCGGCAATACCTAATATGTATAGTTTTTCCTGCGTTTTCATAGTGATAAAATAATTAGAAAGTTGCCCTTTTTTTTTTTTTTTTCCTTGTCAAATCTTGACCCCTATAACTTTTTGGTATTTATGTGTACAGAGCTGTATAGGGGCTCATTTTTTGCGGGATGATCTGAAGTTTTTATTGATACCATTCTGGGGTGTGTATGACTTTTTGATCACTTTTTATTTATTTTTTTTTAGAAAAAAAAAAGCGACAAAAAACGGCAAATCGCCATTTGGACGCTTTTTTCCGCCACACAATTCGCCGTATTGGAATTTTTTTTTATATTTTAAAAGTACGGGCGTTTTTGGTCACGGTGATACCCATGATGTCTATATTTATTGTTATTTATGTATTTATTTTTTACTTATACGGAAAGGGGGGTGATTTGAACTTTTACATCTTTTTTATATATTTTTTAACATTTTTTTTAAATTTTTTTTTTACTATTAGAAAGCTCAAATATGGGCTTATATATTGTGGCTTTTTTTTTTCTTTATGAGCAATTATGGATTCTATAGACTCAGAAATCCATGAGTTGCTCATTTCTTATCCTCGCCTGCCATCTAGTGGCCAGAATAAGAATTGCACTTTGAAAACTGTAATCCTCACCAGCGAGGATTACAGTTTTCATATGGTGTACAGACACCCCGATTGGCCACACGGGGTGTCTGTACACCACCCGGAAGCGAATGCTTCCGGGTTGAAACGCAACTAGATGCCGTGATCACGTGTGATCACGGCATCTAATCAAGCAGGAAGACGCCGCCGATGGCGGTAAGTAGCGGCAAGTCTCTGCTGTTAGAAACAGCAGAGACTTGCCGGCCATGACGCCCGCCGCACCCGCGAGCGGGCGCCATGTGCCCGCATCGCCCCAGCGCCGTACATGTACGGCGCTGGGCGTGAAGGGGTTAAAACAAATGTTTTGCTGAATTTTTCGTGGTGATTTTGTTGTTATATAATAGTTAAGCAAAAAAGAAAAGTGCTGCCAAAACATACAATGATTTTTTTGGTTTCTGGTATTTCTGACATTTTTTATATCGGTTATGGACTTTTACTGACATAGACTTATCTATTGAACTCAAAAACACATTACAAATGTTACAAAATAAATAGGTCACCAAAATTGCTTGTAAAATAACATTATAAAGAATATTTGAAATTCATGGCTCCTTTTACAAGTGTTTGAATGTGCTGAAAAAAGAGTTCATGTGAAGGAGCACTTTGTAAATCTTGAACAAACACATTCTTTTGTAATTGCATAGAATTAAAAAAATTAATACAATAATATGTATCTGTATAGCTCCACCTGCTGTTTTTTTTCTTATTTCTTTGACCTGAACACTGAGATGGCCGCACATGCTCAGTTTCATCCTTCAACTGCCTCCTGAGCTGTGATAGGGAGAGCATGGACACGCCCCCTGAGCTGCAGCAGAAAAGACACTCCTTTGAGATGCCAGCTGGATAATAATTTAGCAGAGCAATTAATGGGGACATCTCTGGACCCATGGGAGGTGCAGGGCTGGTTCTAGCTTTGTTAGAAAGAGATTATCATGTACTATTTGATGTCTGATTTTCATTTTTTACATTAGTCATGGGATGACTCTTTAATATTCATTGGGGGAGATTTGTCAAAATTGCTGTAAAGGAAAACTGGCTTAGTGCCAATAGCAACCAAACAGATTCCCTCTTTTATTTTACAGAGCTCCTTTGGAAAATAAAAGGTGGAATCTGATTGCTATGGACACTAAGCCAGTTTCCCTTTACACCAGTTTTAATAAATCCCCCATTTGTCTCATATTGCAGATAGAACAATGAGGAAAGGCTCCTTCCAAAGCAAATCATCCAACAACTATAATTCTTCTACATATGTAGAATAATTTATATTTCCCAGTTTTAACTGCAACATGATACAAAATGGGATCAAAAGAAAATAGGATATGAAAAAAATGTCTGCTTTCTTCAAAAATAGTGCCACACCTATATACAGGTTGTGTTTGGTATTGCAGATCATCCTCATTCACAAAACACGGATACCGGCCATGTGTGTTCTGCATTTTGCAGAAATGAACGTCCGGGTCATAATAGAACAGCCTTATCCTTGTCCGTAATGCGGTCAAGAATAGGACATGCTCTATATTTTTGCGGATGCCACAAAAAAGATATACTGATGCGGACAGCATCTTTTGCGACTCCATTTAATTGAATGTGAATTGGATGCAGACAAAAAATAGAATATATAAGAATATATATAAAAATAAGTCTGTACCACTTTTTCGGTGAAGAATTGCTTGGAATTTTTCCTTTTTGTGCATTTTCAATACATATTTCTTAAAGCCATTTCCATGAAGGTATCATAAAGGAATAAACAGAATTTTCCAGACACAAAGCTAGATATTAAACATAGTTCTGTCCTGTATTTAATTACCAATGATTGCTATACAATGCAAAACACTGGCCCAGATTTACTAATGTAAATGTACCTAGAACCTGTCTAAAAAGTGGAGCAAACTGGAACAACTAGGGTTTCTGCACTTTTACCCCATCTTGCTTGACAAGGGACTGGACTTAGCGGAAAGGAGAGGAGCTTCATGGGAAAGGGGAAAGCCTGTATTACACAGGCCATTGATCAAACGATTGTCAGGAGTGAAGCATTCCCCCCCTGGCAATCGATTGCTAGCTAGAGGAGGAGACCATTGCTATTACATGCAGCGATCTCCTCCTCAGCATGAAGAAGCAATTTCTATACCATCACTCGTCCCCATACTGTCTGGTGGTTGCATGCTTAAAAATAAAAAATGACCAATGAACGAGCGTTTGCTAGATGAACGAGCAATTATCGGCCGAAAAATCGGCCAGTGTAATACAGTCCTAAAACAACCAATATGGAGTCAGAGTGCACCAGCAAGCATACACTGCAAGCAGACCTAGTGGCTTTATTAGTCCCTAGGCTGCCATGCGAAGACATTGGTACCCTGGGATCTCACTTGAGAGCCAGGCTAATGCTCTAATGGCGTGAACTGGCAGAAGTGACAATCCAGGCCATTTAACCTCTTAGATATTGCCGCAGACAATAGCGACCACAGCATCTAAGTGGTTTAGAGGGAGGGGGGCTCCTTCTGTCTCCCATCAGCACCCTGCAAGTGAGATCCCAGGGTACCAATGTCTTTGCATGGCAGCCGAGCCCTACTCTCCCCTGCATGAGAGACACATGCAGAGCTTAGTCTAGGCCATCGTAAGAAGGTGGCGGTCTAGCCTAGGGCTCCTTAGGGACCACGGTAAAAGGTGCTGACTAAGGGTTTAATGATTGCAGGTTTCTGTTTCTTAAATCACAGATAATCACAGTTCTACTAGATAAGATTATAAATGGGTTCAGGCAAATTATCAAGAATCCAGTACCTTTCTTATGATAGTCATTGGGGTCTCAACTCACTATTCACCACCATCATTATATTCTGATGACACATTTAAGGGTAACTTTTAAATATAGGGTAGGTGAAACATGGTGAATATGAAAAACCCATGCATTCATAAAGTTTTAGATACATGGTGATCCTTCTTCTATCATAGACCTTCAAGGCCACATTTCTGTTATGAGCAACAGATCAACTTACCTATTTCACTCATGCTTATTCCAGTTGTGATCTGTCCACTGTTGAAAGAGCTATACATAAATAAGTTTGGTACGGACGTAAGGTCATAAATAGGTTCTTGCTTTATTTGTTTCATTCCAGTTATGTCTATGCCTGATTGGTCCGGGGAGGGCTGTGCAGAATCCACACTGTAGTAAGCCTCAGACTTGGGCAAATCAATGACGTGTCCATTAGAGTAAGTGGCTCCAGTCTCATTGTTGAGATTACTTAGACCATTGCTGATGTTGCTGCTATATACCCTGGCTAAGGCTTCTGCCTCTCCACTTTGCTGTTGTCTCTGCTCTTGTAACCGTTGTTGGTGTTTCTGGACTTCAGCATACAGACTATCTCGCTGTTTTTTTGACATTCGCCCAAATTTTACAGCTGGAAAAACAAAAGTGGATGTTATTATATGAAAACATTTATATTCTTTTCATAATATGTTTTTCATTGTTACATGTTAGCAAATGATATAGTGATGCTGCTCTTTACAACCATTATGTTTCAGATTTTTTGGATTATATTGAGTCAATAGACAGCTAGGAGTTGAGTTGTTTTCAGGCATTACCAACTTAAGTTTCCTATGCCAGTCTAAACCCAATGTGCTCAGGAGTGAAATAAAGCAAATTTATTTAAAGGTGCATGCCTCTTTAAAATTATGGCACATCTTTTGGCAATCTATGCACCACCAAATCAGTTTCTAGTAGAAAGTTTCTTGAACCAGCTGTGGTCTAGCTCAATTCGACTAAACCCTGTCTACTTTTTTGAAAATGACAACAACTTACACATTTTTTTTCACAAAATTGGCTTGTGAAACACCCCCCATGGTGTTTGGTAGGAGCTGTTTCCCAGAGTTAAGTTTTAGTTCAATTTTATAAACCCCTTTAAAGAGACACTTCTATCAGAGCGTGGTATTTTTTTAAAAATTAATATTCATAGAAAACATTTTTTTAAGAATTGTTGTTATTTTTCATTTTGGTAGTACTATGCCATTGAAAATGAAATAAAATGATAAAACATTGAGACCTTCTTTATAGATCGGCTCTCCATTGTAAGAAGTGTAATTCTCGTGATAACAATAAGTGTAGTACTGGGATAGCATTATGGCAGCTCTATTGTTCTCCTGATAGGTCTAGATAAAAATATGCATTGCACAGGGGGCTCACAAAGATGGTCTGACTGGAGAGTTAGGCCTCTTTCACACTAGCGGCAGTCCGGATCCGGCAGGTGAAGGCCAGCCCCACACATGTCACACAGTACCATATACAAACATACACACACATACACACAAACACATACATACTTACATACTCCAGGCAGGCAGGCCACACGTCTTCACGCCCAGGAGGCGCGCAGCTATGACGATTCCCCACAGCGCCCTCTGCTGGGGGGAATCGTCCGGTCTGAAGACGGAACGGAATGCTTTCAGGAGCATTCCGTTGTCTTCAATTCAGTTTTGTCCCCATTGACAATGAATGGGGACAAAACTGAAGCGTTTTTTTCCGGTATTGAGCTCCTATGACAGGACTCAATACCGGAATTTAAAAACGCTAGTGTGAAAGTAGCCTTAAGTGAGACTGTCTGCTGTGCTAAACATCCAAACAAAGAGGAAGTTAAAGAGCCAGAACAGGAAGAAAAATACACGTGACTTCAAATAAAATTGACTTCAAGAAATTATGTCCAGAAGACCATCTACCCATTTTTTTTTTATAACAAAATGCATAGACTATTTGCAGGTTATTGATATGGGATAAAAAAAAATGTTGATGGACTTGACATTTTACTCAGTTAATCAATCTTAGCCAGTGTGATGGGCAGGAGAGGACAAACTGAGCATTTTCACATACAGTCATGGCCAAAAGTTTTGAGAATGACACAAATATTATATTTTCACATGATCTGCTGCCCTCTGGTTTTTATGTGTGCTTGTCAGATGTTTTTATCACATACAGAAATATAATTGCAATCATATTATGAGTAACAAAAGCTTATATTGACAGTTAGAATGAGTTAATGCAGCAAGTCAATATTTGCAGTGTTGACCCTTCTTCTTCAGGACCTCTGCAATTCTCCCTGGCATGCTCTCAATCAACTTCTGGACCAAATCCTGACTGATAGCAGTCCATTCTTGCACAATCAATGCTTGCATTTTGTCAGAATTTGTAGGTTTTTGTTTGTCCACCCGTCTCTTGATGATTGACCACAAGTTTTCAATGGGATTAAGACCTGGGGAGTTTCCAGGCCATGGACCCAAAATCTCTATGTTTTGTTCCCTGAGCCATTTAGTTATCACCTTTGCTTTATGGCAAGGTGCTCCATCATGCTGGAAAAGGCATTGTTGATCGCCAAACTGCTCTTGGACGGTTGGGAGAAGTTGCTCTCGGAGGACATTCTGGTACCATTCTTTATTCATGGCTGTGTTTTTAGGCAAGACTGTGAGAGCGCCGATTCCCTTGGCTGAGAAGCAACCCCACACATGAATGGTTTCAGGATGCTTTACAGTTGGCATGAGACAAGACTGGTGGTAGCGCTCACCTCGTCTTCTCCGAATAAGCTGTTTTCCAGATGTCCCAAACAATCGAAAAGGGGATTCATCAGAGAAAATGACTTTACCCCAGTCCTCAGCAGTCCACTCCCTGTACCTTTTGCAGAATATCAGTCTGTCCCTGATGTTTTTTCTGGAGAGAAGTGGCTTCTTTGCTGCTCTCCTTGAGACCAGGCCTTGCTCCAAGAGTCTCCGCCTCACAGTGCGTACAGATGCACTCACATCTGCCTGCTGCCATTCCTGAGCAAGCTCTGCACTGCTGGTAGCCCGATACCGCAGCTGAAACACTTTTAAGAGACGGTCCTGGCGCTTGCGGGTCTTTCTTGGGTGCCCTGGAGCCTTTTTGGCAACAATGGAACCTCTCTCCTTGAAGTTCTTGATGATGCGATAGATTGTTGACTGAGGTGCAATCTTTCTAGCTGAGATACTCTTCCCTGTTAGGCCATTTTTGTGCAGTGCAATGATGACTGCACGTGTTTCTTTAGAGATAACCATGGTTAACAGAAGAGAAACAATGATGCCAAGCACCAGCCTCCTTTTAAAGTGTCCAGTGGTGTCATTCTTACTTAATCATGACAGATTGATCTCCAGCCCTGTCCTCATCAACACCCACACCTGTGTTAATGGAGCAATCACTGAAATGATGTTAGCTGGTCCTTTTAAGGCAGGGCTGCAATGATGTTGAAATGTGTTTTGAGGGATAAAGTTCATTTTCTAGGCAAATATTGACTTTGCAAGTAATTGCTATTAAGTTGATCACTCTTTATAACATTCTGGAGTATATGCAAATTGCCATTATAAAAACTGAAGCAGTAGACTTTGTAAAAATTAATATTTGTATCATTCTCAAAACTTTTGGCCATGACTGTAGAATCTATGGGCCCAAGAGTCAACTATCTGTGGCTTTCACTGACTAATATGCCATTAACTATAAAGGTGCTATCGCATGTACCAGCCACCACACGACCATTCCAAGATCATGCTGTGGGCATGATATTGCCAAAAGCAGTTGGGCCTCTAGATTACTAATGAGAGAAGTGATCACTCCTTGCAGTTTGTTAATGGCCATGCGGTTTGCTGAAAAACTGTGCTACAGAATTCATATATAGTGAGGGCCTCCCTCAAAATATAACCTTGGTTGCAAGCTAGCTTTTGACTGAATCCTCTCTAAAAACATCATTACCATCATTACCATAGTTATACTAATAGAA
Source organism: Rhinella marina (assembly GCA_900303285.1). Taxonomy (NCBI): domain Eukaryota; kingdom Metazoa; phylum Chordata; class Amphibia; order Anura; family Bufonidae; genus Rhinella; species Rhinella marina. The sequence goes on along the minus strand of ONZH01000579.1, from coordinate 166,329 downwards.
CAGTTAGGGGATATCAACTTTATTATCTAAAGGTGCCCATGCACATTAGATGAATGTCTGCCTAACCTTCTGATTTTGGTAGGACTTATCAAACATCTCGTGTATTTAGTGAATTGCTGCTCTTCCCAGATATCAGATTTTGGGAGAAAGAAAGTTAGGGCTAGTTGGCTTTCACCATACCTGACTGTTTCTTCTCATAAGCGAGTTCAGCCAACAGTTTAATGTGTATGGGGAGCTCCTGATTGTCCCCTAACAGATGGTAACATTAATATTTTTGCCCTATCCTTTTGTTCTCCTGAGAGAATAAGCCACTGCCAAAAGTGTCTGGCAACAGCTTTCTCCCGTCTCCCCATTGACTACACATACACATTTAGCCAAGCTGAATGTGTATGGGGAGCCAGGAGAAATAACCATCTACCAAACAATTTGCAGCTATTGAATGTGTATGGTCGTCCTTATTCCCTTCTCTGGAGAAATAGTTGTTGTTAGGCTAACAGCTATCTATGATATATGGCCACCTAAAGAGTGAGACGTGAAAGATGCAGAATGACTGATGCAAACAGACAACAATGTGTGCCCTGTCATGCATTTACATTGCAGTTGTACCCCATCTACAACCAGTTGATCAGTTGGCTCCCAGACATCCAGTAGTGAAAGGTCCGAAGTCGATTCCCTATGTTTGAAGTGTTTCTCAGTATAGCTTTTAAATGGTATTTTATTCTTTCATTACTTTCATTGGGATGGCTGGATTGCTCACATTAATAAATATAATTTCAAATAAACAACATGGCGGCTGCGACATGGCAGCCCAACAGGAAGAAGAACAAAACATATAACAGCCTGAATATATTATAGTGAAAGCTATTTTTTAGACATAGCTGTTAACAATAAGCAGTTGTTTGCGCTATTAGCGAGAGCAATTTTATGAACAATGTCACATGCCTATTTTGCTTACATTGAGTACCCCACTGTTTTCATGTTTGTACAAACTGTCCTGAAAGCTTCGGCCATGAAACATTCAGAGACAGTAATGTCTGTGGTGAAGAGACTAATTGTTCTGCTAATTCTTTGGCCTGAAGAGCGATGTTTCAACACAACAAAGACCAGAAGAGAGTGCACTGCTTTAAAGAGCTTGTTAAACTCATTCATTGTTTAGCTGCCAAATTCTAACTGGTATCTGATGTAATCAATAGACCAGACATGACAATGGTAACAGTCCTTTATCGAATGCTCCTTAGGGTCTGTCTGGAACAATTGATCAACTGCTTTCAGCTGAGGAACACATTTACATAGAGTTTTCATTATTTCAATGGTTTTATATATCACACATACACTGTGAATAATGCTTATTTTATATATAAGGTTTTTTTTTTTTTGCTGGAAATAAACAGTAATATTGGAAAGTACAATATTTTGAACTTGTCTACTCAGATATAATAATTGTCCTTGTTTGATGTAATTGAAAGCTGTATAGTATAATAAATCACATATTTAATGGAATTTATTGTTTAGCCAATGCCACCAACAGCAAAACAACCTTTAAACTGTGAATCTACCATTACATCTTTAACAATTCAATCATGAGACTTTTCATATACAGTATTACCTGTATAGTTGCCCCCTCCTATTTACCAATAAATATTTGTTTTATGAGCATTTTTAATTCACTTTTTGAAATAACTATTTTAAACCAAATTAATGCAATTCTATAAAATAGTTAAATACATCCCCAATGCAAAAAAACATAAACTAAACACATTATGAGCGATGCTTTCCATGAGTTTCTCATCTTGATTACGTACAGTACAGACCAAACGTTTGGACACACCTTCTCATTCAAAGAGTTTTCTGTATTTTCATGACTATGAAAATTGTAGATTCACACTGAAGGCATCAAAACTATGAATTAACACATGTGGAATGATATACTTAACAAAAAAGTGTGAAAGAACTGAAAATATGTCTTATATTCTAGGTTCTTCAAAGTAGCCACCTTTTGCTTTGATTACTGCTTTGCACACTCTTGGCATTCTCTTGATGAGCTTCAAGAGGTGGTCACCTGAAATGGTTTTCACTTCACAGGTGTGCCCTGTCATGTTTAATAAGTGGGATTTCTTGCCTTATAAATGGGGTTGGGACCATGAGTTGTGTTGGGCAGAAGTTAGGTGGATACACAGCTGATAGTCCTACTGAATAGACTGTTAGAATTTGTATTATGGCAAGAAAAAAGCAGCTAAGTAAAGAAAAACGAGTGGCCATCATTACTTTAAGAAATGAAGGTCAGTCAGTCCGAAAAATTGGGAAAACTTCGAAAGTGTCCACAAGTGCAGTTGCAAAAACCATCAAGCGCTACAAAGAAACTGGCTCACATGAGGACCATCCCAGGAAAGGAAGACCAAGAGTCACCTCTGCTGCGGAGGATAAGTTCATCCGAGTCACCAGCCTCAGAAATCGCAGGTTAACAGCAGCTCAGATTAGAGACCAGGTCAATGCTACACAGAGTTCTAGCAGCAGAAACATCTCTACAACAACTGTTAAGAGGAGACTGTGTGCAGCAGGCCTTCATGGTAAAATAACTGCTAGGAAACCACTGCTAAGGACAGGCAACAAGAAGAAGAGACTTGTTTGGGCTAAAGAACACAAGGAATGGACATTAGACCAGTGGAAATCTGTGCTTTGGTCTGATGAGTCCAAATTTGAGATCTTTGGTTCCAACCACCGTTTCTTTGTGCGACGCAGAAAAGGTGAACGGATGGACTCTACATGCCTGGTTCCCACCGTGAAGCATGGAGGAGGAGGTGTGATGGTGTGGGGGTGCTTTGCTGGTGACACTGTTGGGGATTTATTCAAAATTGAAGGCATACTGAACCAGCATGGCTACCACAGCATCTTGCAGCGGCATGCTATTCCATCCGGTTTGCGTTACACACCTCCAGGCTGTGTAAGGGCTATTTGACCAAGAAGGAGAGTGATGGGGTGCTATGCCAGATGACCTGGCCTCCACAGTCACCAGACCTGAACCCAATCGAGATGGTTTGGGGTGAGCTGGACCGCAGAGTGAAGGCAAAAGGGCCAACAAGTGCGGCGCATCTCTGGAAACTCCTTCAAGACTGTTGGAATACCATTTCAGGTGACTACCTCTTGAAGCTCATCAAGAGAATGCCAAGAGTGTGCAAAGCAGTAATCAAAGCAAAAGGTGGCTACTTTGAAGAACCTAGAATATAAGACATATTTTCAGTTGTTTCACACTTTTTTGTTAAGCATATAATTCCACATGTGTTAATTCATAGTTTTGATGCCTTCAGTGTGAATCTACAATTTTCATAGTCATGAAAATACAGAAAACTCTTTGAATGAGAAGGTGTGTCCAAACTTTTGGTCTGTGCTGTATGTTAAAAGTAATATAAAATATACTAATATAATATATAAATATACTAAAGTAATATAAAATATACTAATATATTATATGAATATACTAAAGTAATATAAAATATATTTAAAATAAAAGAAGCAAATCCCTAGAAAAGCTTGTGGCGAGTTTTTTTTTTTTTTTTCATTTTTGCATATCTGCCCTCCAAGAGCATAAAAGAAGGTCTCCGAGACCAGGAGCTTGGTTGAGATGGCTGGAAAGAATGAAAAAGTTAAAAAATAAAAAGGGATCCTGTGTCACAGGTGCTCCAACTCCGAGCTCCTTTCTCCTCCACTTCTGGTAACCTCTGGACTGCACATGTGACGTAATCATAACCTTCACATTCATGTCACCGCTACAGACCAATCAGTCAGCAGTTATGTGTTAAGGCAGGGCATGTGACTACTGCCACTGCTGAGGCCATTGATTGTCCAGCAGCAGTGACAGCCTGTCACACCTCTGGTGCAACGAGGACCAGAAGAGGAGAAGAAGGGATATTGGCACTAGACTGGAGCACTTGTGGTAGTTGAGACTTTTTTATTTTTTTTATTTTGCACTTACCCCAGCCTTTTCAACAGGGATTCCTGGTCTCAGAGAACTCCTTTAACCTTTTAAATTTTCTTTTAACATCAATGTATAAGGGCTTATTATTTTTTATTTTTTTTTTTTGCAGGATGAGTTGCATTTTTCAATAGCACCATTCCTGGGTACATATAAATTATTGTTTAACATTTATATGTTTTTGCAGAGAGAAGTTTTCTTTTTATGGTTTACTACCTGTTCGCAATAAAACACTAATTATTTTTTTCCTTTGTTTTCCAGCACCACATTCTCAGGTTGAAGTTTTTTTTTGCATCAATAAGCAACCTATGTGTCCCTGTCTAAGGACTCTGTAAACCTACAGCATGAAGGGTTAAACGACCAAGATCAAAATTATGTCTGATCCATGTTTTATATGTTCATCACTATGCAGGAACAAGTTAAACTTTCACGTATTGAAAATGATTTGCTTGAACAAAGCTAACTGTAAGACTTATGACTTTCAAATTCCCAGCTTCTTTTTTTTTCTCATCCAACCTGCACAGAGAGGTCGTTTGACCTTCTCAAACATCATCATTCCAATTCTCTACTTCATACAAGTAATATTGCTCTTTCCGTACTCCTATTGCATCTCGACTGCATTAGATGAGAGGTTCAAAAGAATACAATTTTTGAAAGGAAGTTGACTTACCATCTCTAGACATTCCCAGGGCAAGACACTTTTGCAGTCTACAGTGTTGGCAGCGATTTCTATTTGTTCTGTCAATTAAACAGTTCCTCTGCCTTGGGCACGAGTAAGAGGCATTGTTTTGTTGACTTCTTCTGAAGAATCCCTGAAACAGTAAGATATGATAAAGTATGAGCTTGTTATTCATGTTAATTAGAAAGTTTGTCTCAGTATTAAAGAAAAACTGAATTTTCAGGCTATTGATTTGTATATAATTTGCTGGATAACATTTTTGGTTTACACGTCTCCTAATAGGATGTCATATAGCCTGAAACTAAAGTGTATGTAATGCAGACAGATAAAATGAAGCACAGACTAAAATTTATCAAGTGATTAAACTCTACAGAAGTGGTATATAAAAACTTGGAGCCATATTTCTATGACGCCATGCCTCCCTAATACTGAGAAACTCCTATGTACTACCTTATAGACTCTGTCAGGTTCCCAAGAAATTTACCTCAGTACATATGGCATTTGATGGAACATTCAAGAGAATTCAATAGAAAAAATTATGATGATATACAGAGTTAAAGTAGTGGGGTTTATACACCCCTATGGGAGCCTTACTAGGGCTCATACCAACACAGAACAGTGATTTGGCTGTGTACATAAAGCCCATAGGAGTGTTTGTTATAGATTTGTGTTTTATGCTGGTATATGATATCCCCGGTGTTGTTAAATATGCAGGGCCCACTGGCCATGCTTCCTCACTGTTCTCGCCATGTCTTCTTCTTGGAAAGTTGCCAGGGTGGCGTAGAAATGCACGAAATGAACGATTCAATCATCTCTAAAAATGAGTATCTTAGACTCAAAGCTTGTATACATAAAAAATGTTCCCTTTGTAGATGAGGTTGGGTATTCATGTGGTTCACAAGTGCTGTGTAGGGTCAGTTTTCTTCAAGGACTTACATGTCTTAATTGCATGTGGATAAGAGAAAGCTTTACCCTCACTGTTCAGCTGTTCAGGAGAGCTCCCATCCTAAGAAAGGTGACCCTCAGCCAGTGCAAACTAACCCTGACCTGTCTATAAGTCCAACTGCAGCATAACCTACCTTTCTCCTACGAGTTTTACCATGCATAATAGGCTCATCAAGGAGTATAGTCTTAACTGACTAATATATGTGACTAATATCAGCAGCAGCCTCTTGTACAGTATGTTGTCAGGGTTCTCCATATAAGGAGCTGATCCATGCCCATCCAAGAGGCTTGACCCCAGTACCGGTCTTATCAGAGCCAGGGGGTCATGGTTACTGAGAGGCACGCTTCTGTTACAAGGAAGAGCATTGGACGTAACATAATCACAATCAGGGGAATCTATCAGCATACACCCCTTTGTAACATGAACAGGAAGCCAACGATTCCATCATATCAGCTTTTCTATATTAAAAATGTTATTTTCTTTGTTAAATAACACGTTACAATGAAAAACAATATATGTATCTATAAGGAATACATATGCCTAATATATGTGCTTAACACTATGTAAAAAATAAAAATAAAAATCATATCTACATCAGTCAGAATATTATGAAATTGACAGGTATCTCACACAATACAAGAAAGGCGTACCTAATAAAGTAGTTAAAATTTACTATTAATTTACCTCAAGGTCTTTATATAGCACTAACATATACCGCAGCCTTGTAAGGGGGCTGTAAGGGGCTACATTTGCAATGTTACGTTACATCAGTAGATTTTACAATATGATATGCTTGTGGCTGCTATATTCACTGCTGATTTCAAGACATACACAAAAAGCAATTTGCATGGGATGTGTTATATTCACAGGTATATTTTTATTCAGGTTTTGCAAATCCCTAAGTAAGATATTCAGTGAAGGTATACTGTTACCTTTAACAGATGCATTAACAATTTAACTTACATAAAATCACATAGTAGAGTTCTACATGCCATGGGTCAATGTACAATACACGGGGAGGGGTATGAAAATGTGTAAAAGAAATCACAGCTCAGCTTTCATCTTTTTCGGAAAGTGGCAAGACTATGCGCAAATGCCGTTGAAAAAGTGGCAACTGTGCAGTTTGTGACTTTTTCACACCACAAAAGTGGCGCATCTTTATGATAAATCTGCCCCTATGAGTTTAAAAGTGTTATTCATGGGGTAAAAATTACTGGGAAAGGCTTCCAACAGAAATAAAAAATTTAAATAAGCTATATTTACCCTAACCCAACGACCATCTCAGCTAGTGATTAGCTAAGCAGCCAACTCAGGGCATCTGTGTCGAGATGGGACAAGGAAGCAGAAGCCAGGAGATACCTGGTAAGCATCTGAATGGGATCAGCTGAGGATCGATGGGGGTAAATATGGATTCTTTTATTTTGTAATTCCAACTCTGAGGTTTTCTCCAATCATTAAATTGGTTCATTTATATAACAGGTATATGTACTGTATACATCCAACAATTAATCTATTTAAATCATAGTGTCAGGGCCGGACTAGGGTGTCCTGGGACCACCAGAGAAAATTATTTTTGTGGTCCAACCTTGATATCATCAATAGTCTAATAGGTTTTGATTCAAAGAAATAGACCCCAATGGCAAGTTCTTGGCTCCAAAGGCATCTCCAAATGTTTTTTTTCTCTTGGACCATTTGGGGCCCACTATGGTATAAAAGCATTGGCCCACCAGAGGATCCTGTGGTGCTCTGGTGGGCCACTCCGACGCTGCATAATATGATGCTGTTGGCTATAATAGTATCATAAAAATGTAATTAATACTGGAGAATTTTTTTTTTACTTATTACTTGATTTTGATAAATACTGTAATTCCCATCCACAGGATATCCTAAGTTTTTAGGTGGGTGATTATATGATAAACTGTTGTCAATCCGATCCGTAATGTTCCCTACTGCAGAATGGTAACAATAACCTGGTGTCACAGCCACTACATTAGCAGGGTCATGACTTCATGTGATAGAGGTATGGACGAAAGCAGGAGCCATAGACTGAGAGGCATACAGTAGTTTAATGTACTTTAATGTACTTCTAAACAAAGTTTCTACATCTAACTTGTTTCTGCTTTAAGGTGTGTTCTATCTTCCATAGCTAGGTGTATACTCAGAATGATAGCCTCATTAACCATGACCTAGTACAGTAAAAACCTAAGTATAACCTTGTGGCTTACCTAATAAACCAGTAGAAAAAGTGTGATATATCACAGCAGCTTCCCAGTAAGTGTATCCAACCTATTATAGGTCTCTCAAATGGAGGAGAACATTCACACGCCATTATGCCGTTATTGTATAGTCTATGTCCACATGGTGATATGTGGAATCCTCCCGTTTATAACAGTTGTAACGGTTTTACATTTCCTCTAGCTTTTTCTTGCTTGTTTCTAAAGTCATTTTACAGATTGCTTCTTAATACGCCATCAGTTTAAGTGGTGCTACTTGTTTTCCCTCTCTTCCAATTACATGGCTTTGCTTGTTAGCTTTAATACTTTATGTTGCCGTCATTAACAGGAGTTTACTTCTGAAAAGTGTGTCATTGGGTTTTATTGTGATGTGAGCATGGCTCTGCTGGAGCAGCCTACAGCACATAGCTTTGTGAAGGGTAAATAAGGCTTCATTTTGTACTCTACTATTATTACATGATTTAGGCAATTAGGTAGTGATGCAAAGAGAGCAAACAGAGAACACGCAGAGGAAGGATCTGTTAAAAGACTTCTCCATCAGCCAATATTGAGCGAACACAAAACTGTCCTAGATTTTGTGAAAAAGTGACTGAAGACTAATCAACTGGTAGGTTTATATCAGATATAAGTAAACAGGTTGAAATTACGAAGTAAAGGAGGTCATCTAATATTTTTAAAAAGACATGATAACTGTCTTCCAGAAACAGCGCCACACCTGTGCATGGGATGTGACTGGTACTGCGGCATGGCTTCTCTAAAGTGAATGGTGCTGAGCTGTAATAACACACACAACCTGTGTGAAAGAAAGCAGCCAATACCTAATACACCACCTTTAGGCCCCTTTCACACAAGCGAGTTTTCCGCGCGGGTGCAATGTGTGCACCCGCACTGAATCCTGACCCATTTATTTCAATAGGTCTGTGTACATAAGAGGTTTTTTCATGCATCAGTTCTGCGTTGCGTGAAAAATGCAGCATATTCTATATTCTGCGTTTTTAACGCAGCCCTGGTCTCATAGAAGTGAATGGGGCTTCAGTGAAAAACGCATTGCATCCTGAAGCAAGTGCGGATGCAGTGTGTTTTTCACTGATGGTTGCTAAGAGGCGTTACTTGTAAACCTTCAGTTTTTTATCAAAATGCGTTACACCCGTGAGGAAAAAACTGAACAACTGAATGCAATCGCAGACAAAACTGACTGAACTTGCTTGAAAAATGGTGCGAGTTTTCCTGAACGCACCCTGAACGTATCCGGACCTAATCCGTCACGCTCGTGTGAAAGGGGTCTTAAAGTGTCAGCTTCCTTGATGTATCCGTTTAGTAAATACTTGTACTTTCTATCAAATAACAATTCTTGAACATTCTTTCTTAGAACTAAATATGTTGTCCCTCTGTTATTATTCCTAAAAATGCACAACTAAATTGAAAACTGGCTGTTATGCATCCTAATTATCAAAAAAGGTGTGTTCCTACACAATCTGATACTATCAGTACAGGTTGGCTACTATTAGACCCATAACTTTTTTATTTTTCTTTCTATGGAGCTGTGTGGGCTTGATTTTTGCAGGGCGACTTGTAATTTGCATTGGTATCATTTTGGGGTACTTAACATTTTTTGATTGCTTTTAATTCAGTTTTTTTGGTGGAGTATACACAAAAACTGCAATTCAGGTGTTTTCTTGGGCCATTGTTGTACAGTATAAACTGCATGTGTTGAGTCGGTCATTATGTAAACGACAATACCAAATATGTGAAGGGTTTTTTATCTTTTCATTTTTCCATCGAGAGGCTTTATTTCAATAAAAAAGGTATTTTTTTTTAACTTAGAATGTTTTTATTTACTAAATAAAACTTTATTTTTTTAACCATTTAATAGTCCCACAAGGGGACTTTAACAGGCAAACTTTTGATCTCTTCTATAATACACTGGCACTGTTTATGCAGTACAGTGTATAATATTGTCAGTGCTATACTGACAGAAGCAGGCTGCGTCAGAGAGGTGCAGCCTGATGGGCATACACTGTAGGCAGGCCTAGGGCCTTCATTAGGCACAGACTGCCATGCAAAGACACCCTCACCTCGCAATCTCATCTAAAGGGTGCCGATGGGAGACGGAAGGAATCCCTCAAAACCACGTAGATGCTGAGCCCCTACTGTGGCACTAATTCTAGGCTGCCGTAAAAACACAAAGCCCTAGAATAAAGCCCATTAATAACTACTGTTAAAACATGTAGTCATGCAGTCATTAAGGGGCTAAACTAGAGTTTTTTAAATTTATATAGTTGATCTTACAGCCCTTTCAAAGTTTAACATTGGGATATTGGTCTGTTAGGCCACAGTCAAGCTTACTATAGATTTTGTTGCCGAATTCTGCGCTTTTTCCACAGGATCAGTGTCTACTGTTGGTGCAAATAAGGATTCCATCTGGTTCACATTTACCCTCTAAAAGTATGTTTCTTCTTGACCTGGGACACAGTTTTGCACTTCCTTGGTAGTTATTCCATTGCAGGACACTACAATAGATTGTATAGAAATGCACAGCAAATGGCAATAATACAGAATTTAGAGTCCTGATAAAGGACACATCACTTTTTATGTTACATTGGAAACAATTGCTGTACTTTTATATTGCCAGACTAGTCATCCATTTCACTTGTCAACCTAACCTCTTGTTAAATTTTAATATAATTCATATATTTATCTGCACTTTAATCTCCCCAAAGGGCAATTTTCTAAAATGTTTTCAAGCATATGCCTTTAATCTAGCAAGATCTTTAATCTTGCAAAATCACATTTTAATATAATTTAATAGCAAAATAGGCATTTTTCTAAACAGGATTTTGGGCGTCTTACTAAATGGAGAAAACAGATATACTGTCAGAATTATCAGTCTTTACATAACTGCTGGCAGTTGCTGATTGCTACACTGGTTACTGTGTCCACCACTGCTCTGCTATCTCAGGAAGGAGCAGGCATTCAGTGAAACTTCTCTTTGGTACTGCAAAGGTTAACTTTCCCTCTTGCTTTCTGTTCAGCTACTAAGGTGCTGATCAACAATCCTATTTATTCTTGGCTGTTTGGTCTACCCCTTTGACTGAGCTTTAGGTTCCTAGCTTGCTAGTGTTCCAGTGAAGGTGTGCCTATCTGTTTGCCCATGTACTATACCTCTGCCTGTTCATTGACACTTATCATCCACTGCCTGAACTGACTACAGCGTGACTACTGTTTTGAACTATTTCTGCCTATCCTGACCTCAGACCAGTTTCACAGATATGCACAAACTCTGCCTTTCCTGACCGCGACTTGGTTCTTGCCTAAGAATTTTGCCTGTTTCTTGGTGCTTCACATCGGTGTTTCTGACCCCTGTGGGTCAGATGCCAACTACACCAGGACTATTCCAAGAGGTAGAGGCCTGGGTTGTTCACCTGCAGCATAGTCCACATCCCTGTACAGAGATTAAAGTGTGTAAACCAGGGAATTGCTAGGATAATGTCCTTAGGAGCCCAAAGTGAACCCAATTAGTTGGTACAGTGGGTCAACAACCAATGATCATTACACTAATATAGTTTCAATTCTGAAGAGAGAGATTTATTAAAGGGACAAGTAATCATTATGTAAAGGTACAATTTGGCAAAGCAGACTGATATTATTGAATAAACATGCATTTATGCCACTTCTATACTGAAGCAGTTGGACCCTGACCAATCAATTTGGAGTCTTCTCTCTGTTCTCCTGCCCTATACTTCTGCTACATGAATGTTCTATGAAATAAACAAACACATGAAAAGATAAATAAAAAAAAATTCCTAGTGAGTATAATATCTAGGGCATGATGTTACAGAAGTGAATGTGGATCTACTCTGCTACCAAATAGATTTGACTTAGTTTACTACTCTTAAGTTGGTTATCTGAGAGCTCTCCTTGGTCTTCACCATTTAAACCCTATACAGTGATCTGGACTCCACTTGAAGGGAACTACAAGGCTACTACCTCTAAAAGTAGTGTCTGCTTAGTGGCTGCTGACCCAAGGGGCCTAGAGGCACTGGTGTGGAGCACCAAAAGATCAAGGAAAACCATAATTGGACAAGACAATGTCGGGTCAGACAGAGTATGTTCAATCTAGTAAACAGACAAAGGTCAGGTTGGGCAGCACAAGGTTAAAATGAGTAACAGCCACAGATCAGGTCAGAATCCTGCACACCTTTTCAGGAAACTAGATAACAAGAACCTATTGCCCAGGCACCCTCCCACAGGAGAAGGCATCTTATATACTCTGAGATGGCCAGCAATAGGCTGGAGAAGATTAAGGTGTGTGCACTGGCCCGTTAAGAGCCAAAGAAAGCATGTGAGTGCCCTATGGTCAGTGAAGGGCAGTGTAGGACTCAGCATACATGGAGTGGGCACGTCCATCTGCTGAAGGGAACAGCAGGAAAGGCAGGCACAGTCTGCCAATATAACAATTGTTCATGTCTGACCTGTTTCCCGTCTCATGGACACAGGGGACATGGTTCCTACAGTCTAGGGATTGGTAGGGATTTCAGCTACTGGTCATCTAAGAACCAAATATTTATGGCATATTTTATTGATGTTGTGGTGGGAAGACAGATTTCTCCATGACAGGGAGGGCCTGTAACAAAGATGTCATCAGTGTACATCATTTTATACACACATTTATTTATCAAATATAATTGCTTCTGGAACATTATAAGGGAAATTTACTAATTAGCTGAGTGCTATATGTTTGAAGAACAACCAAGATAACTTTTTTACTGATACAAATTTTGATTTACATTATGGTATCCATTATAAGAGATGGACACCACTTGCTGTTTTTCTCATCAAATATGGTGGACTTTACAACACAGGGAGTTCAGATGGGTGGCTATCCAATTACACCAAGTCTGACTGACCCACAAGTTTTAGTCCCACTTTTACGGTCATAAAAATTGTTGTGAACAATTCCTGAACGGCATCTGCAGCATTTCATCCAGTTAACCAGTATCCTTTTTTGACAAGGGGCAAGGTCCCCTGAAACTGCTGTGTGATTATGGGTTGCTCTTCCTTTTTGATGAGTGTCTGGTTTGGGTGACATGAGCTATTCTCATCAGGTTTGTTGTTCAGTGGCTTTGCTAGGACTGCACCCCTCAGAATACATGGTCCATGGTACTCTACCAATGCTGCAGGATACCCAAAAACATATACTCCTCAACATTGAAGCTACGACACTGAGAGGGAGATGCTGGAAGATTATGCAAATCAAGGTAGAGGCAGGTGTTGCTAAAATCTGCAGCAGATTAAATTTGGAACACCTAGCTCCAATCTGTGGCATGTTGGAGGGCATAAAAGCCAGACTGAAAGCAAATTTTTTTTACCTACATGAAACCACAAAAATTGGATCAAGTCATGTGGGATTATTGTGTGATGCCTTCTATTCGTCAACGTTAGTTATCGCCACTTGTCGCAAACTGGGAAGGACTTGAACTGAGAGGCCTCAGTTTATCACTACAGCACCTAGGCGAAGATGTAAGTACTGTTCAACATTGCAATGACAGCAAGAGGTGCACAGAGGCGAACCTCTGCACAGACGGATGTTCTGATTAGAAGAATGGCACATAGTGATCCATATTGTACTGCAAGTAAAATTAGATGTCACATCCCAAGCTTAGGGCAGCAAACAGTGTCTACACACAACCACCAGAAGGTGTTTGCATTACATTGGCTTATGAGTCTGATGTCCAATTACAGGTGTTCAATTGCCCTAATGCTACCTCTCTAAAAGGCTATCATGATGCACAGCAAGACAGCAATGGAGGCTGAATTGGAGATCTATCCTCTTTAGTGATGAGTCTTGCTTATGCCTTGCATGCAATAATAGCTGGGGATTGGTCTGGAGACCATGTGGGCAACATCATGAAGAGGCCTTCACAAAGGAACATCACACCAGTCCTACTTGTGTGATTATGGTACAGGATGGAATAATGTATGGTAGCTGAACCCCCTCTATTCTTCATTACAGCTAAACCAACAGTTTGGTGTTACATTGATTTGGTTGTGGAACCAGTAGTACAGCCATTTCTCCAAAGTGCTCCAGGTGCCATTTTCAACAGGACAACATCAGGCCACATACTGCTCATGCTACTGTGAGCAGCCTGTGTGGCCTAAATGTGCTACAATGGCTTGCAGCATCTCCGGACTTTTCTCCCATTGAGCATATCTTGGATGTCACTAGTCAGCATTTGCAAAGGGAATTGTCAGCAGTGCATCTTGATGGTTTGTGTACCCGTGTGCATTTAGCATGGCAGAACATTCACTTATTGAATATAATATTATCATTTTTATCAATTGCATAACATTAAAATGTTTTCCTCTCAATTTTGCAATTTCAATGTTGAGGAATGTATTAGTGTTTGAAAATCAATCTTTACGTATATTAATATTTTATAAATTGTTTAACATTATACATATATATCTATATATATATATATATATATATATATATATATATATATGTAGCACTCCTTTAAAAGTTCAAATCAGATGGGTTCCTGAATTCTTAGTCTTGATCAAGTATCCAAACAAATATACAAACAATCCGCGGCACTTCTGTAAGGTTTAATGTGCAAAAAAAGATATCCAATGAACGTTTCAGTCCTATGACAGGACCTTTCTCAAGCAAAATGTTACTGAACAACCATGATTATATATAAATTATAAATAAAGTATAGTGCCATCATAAGAATTGTGTATATAATGATATTGAATTTCATACAGTACAAAAGAAAGCATCCACAGTGCATGTAACAATTGAAATATCATATGATGAAAATCATCAGTGATTACAAAGTGCAATAAAGTGCTATAGATGGTAAAAACAGTACATCCATTTCATATGCAACTATCCCAGGGGATGAGATTTCATGCCACTCAGCAATAGGATTTAGAGATAATAATAGAGATTGTAAATGTACGCCATCAGCTCAGTGTTTCGGCACTCCTAGTGCGCAGGCCAATACGTCTCCAACGTCATGACTTCATTGTGTTTTTGTATAAGGGCATTCATTGGTGAGATCAGTATGTAAGGCGCATCATGAAGGCGCATAAGTTCACTGCATGCGTAATACATGTGATCTGTTCTGATCCGCCATCTTGAATATGGGGTCCAATAAGGGCAAACCATAATACTCATGTTGAAGAGACTTCTCTATCTCAAAAAAGAAGTCTGATAGAAGAACTATTATTATTACTTCAACTTACAGCCAAAGATCTTAAAAAAGCGTGTGTAGGATTTGGTCTTATAAGATAGCGCGATGAGGTCATGGTGCTGGAGATGTATTGACCTGTGTGCTAGGAGTACAGAAATGATGAGTTGATGAAGCTGATCTACAATCTCTATTATTATCTCTTAAATCCTATTGGTGAGTACCATGAAATCTCCTCTGCTGGGACATTTGCATATGAAATAGATGAACTGTTTTTGTCATTTATAGCACTTTATGCACTTTGCAATCACTGAAGATTTTCATCATGTGATATTTCGATTGTGGCATGCACTATGGACAATTTATTTTGTATTGTATAAAAATTCAATATCATTATATACCATTAATTCTTATATGTTACTATACTTACAATGTATATATAATCATGGTTGTTCAGTATCACTTTGCTTCAGAAAAGTCTTGTGACAGGACTAAAATATTGCGTGGATATGGGCTAATAAACCCCCTTTTTTGCACATTAAAGGGGTTTTGTGAGACTTTAATACTGATGACCCGTTCTTTTTCTACTAATGCAATTTTAAACTTTAGCAAAAGGTGCCCCATATGCAGTTTGGTTATATACACTCACCGGCCACTTTATTAGGTACACCTGTCCAACTGCTCGTTAACACTTAATTTCTAATCAGCCAATCACATGGCGGCAACTCAGTGCATTTAGGCATGTAGACATGGTCAAGACAATCTCCTGCAGTTCAAACCGAGCATCAGTATGGGGAAGAAAGGTGATTTGAGTGCCTTTGAACGTGGCATGGTTGTTGGTGCCAGAAGGGCTGGTCTGAGTATTTCAGAAACTGCTGATCTACTGGGATTTTCACGCACAACCATTTCTAGGGTTTACAGAGAATGGTCCGAAAAAGAAAAAACATCCAGTGAGCGGCAGTTCTGTGGGCGGAAATGCCTTGTTGATGCCAGAGGTCAGAGGAGAATGGGCAGACTGGTTCGAGCTGATAGAAAGGCAACAGTGACTCAAATTGCCACCCGTTACAACCAAGGTAGGCAGAAGAGCATCTCTGAACGCACAGTACGTCGAACTTTGAGGCAGATGGGCTACAGCAGCAGAAGACCACACAGGGTGCCACTCCTTTCAGCTAAGAACAGGAAACTGAGGCTACAATTTGCACAAGCTCATCGAAATTGGACAGTAGAAGATTGGAAAAACGTTGCCTGGTCTGATGAGTCTTGATTTCTGCTGCGACATTCGGATGGTAGGGTCAGAATTTGGCGTCAACAACATGAAAGCATGGATCCATCCTGCCTTGTATCAACGGTTCAAGCTGGTGGTGGTGGTGTCATGGTGTGGGGAATATTTTCTTGGCACTCTTTGGGCCCCTTGGTACCAATTGAGCATCGTTGCAACGCCACAGCCTACCTGAGTATTGTTGCTGACCATGTCCATCCCTTTATGACCACAATGTACCCAACATCTGATGGCTACTTTCAGCAGGATAATGCGCCATGTCATAAAGCTGGAATCATCTCAGACTGGTTTCTTGAACATGACAATGAGTTCACTGTACTCAAATGGCCTCCACAGTCACCAGATCTCAATCCAATAGAGCATCTTTGGGATGTGGTGGAACGGGAGATTCGCATCATGGATGTGCAGCCGACAAATCTGCGGCAACTGTGTGATGCCATCATGTCAATATGGACCAAAATCTCTGAGGAATGCTTCCAGCACCTTGTTGAATCTATACCACGAAGAATTGAGGCAGTTCTGAAGGCAAAAGGGGGTCCAACCCGTTACTAGCATGGTGTACCTAATAAAGTGGCCGGTGAGTGTATATATATATATATATATATATATATATATATACTGCATATATAATACAAATATTAAATAACATCTGTTGCACAACTCTGTAGTGCTGCTTGGTTACCTACAAGAGCAATCTAATCTCAGGTTCGGCTTAAATTTGCTCTAGTTTTTACAGCACCTACATAACAAGAATACGAAGTTTACATAATCTGATAGGTGGAGTAGCTGGACTGACCTACTTCGTTTTAACCTTTTTTGTTGTATTTGGCTACAAGCCAAGATGTTCCTGACAACAACATCATGAAGACAAACACAAATTGGCAATGTTAATGAAGGAACATAACAAATAAATATGAAATGATAGTTCATACAAACGTCATTATGTTCATTAGGGATAATGATAGCAAATCCTCACTGTACTGGTTAGGTCACAGACCTCCCCACATGTCTAGTAATCCTATACCAAACTTCTGTCAAAATATATTCAACACTCAGTATTCTAATAAAGAAAATTCTGATTTGGCTAACAGAAAAAAACATATGACATATAACAGATTATATCAATGTTTTACACCAGTAGTTCTTCATGCATTGTTGGCCACTAGGGACAGGATGGAAAACTTATGCAACTATGCATTTTTTTTGGCCACTATCCTAAAATGAAGACTCATTTCCTTATCTGAATATGTACTGGATTTAGGCAAATTTTAAGAAGGGTATTTTTTATTAACATTTTCTGATTGTTCACCATCAGACAGAATATGTCAATGCAAGTTGAGTAAAATCGAAAAATATACAGTGAACGATTATACAACCATTTTACGTTAAAAGTAATAACCTCCTGCCCCAGTCATCTCCCCTCTCTCTATCTGGATGTCTGCATATCACCCCTCTCCTCATGATTTGATCATATCATCATGGTACCGGCATGACTTTCAGTCTACCTAGCGTTCCCTTCAAATCAGTAGTCAGGTACCACTCTGTGAAATTGAAATTTGCAAGAGTTTCTGTACCTCACTTGAGGTCAGGTGTTGACTCATATAACATTTCCACTTATTGAAAAAGTGTTTAGATTTGTATCTCTTTTGTCTTTCTGTCTCTAACTGGTCCATAAGTAGAAAGTGTCACATTTGTATGTGGAAATCATTAATAGAAGGAATGTGTGGTACCAACCAGGTCATCATTAAACATCTGGGGTACCAATAATGCTCCGTCTACTAAGCTGGGAACTTTCAAACCCTACGAGTAACCATGAAATAATATAGTCATCGGTTCATATGGAAGATCAACTTTCCAGGTATTTTTATCCTTGATAGCACCATTTTCCAATATGATTGTACCACAGGACACATCCAAATGCAATGGTTTAGATAAACCTTTTGTAGAGCATATCTGGGACAAGCAGTATTAATCTTAAATGTAAGAAGGGTATTTTAAGAAGAAATAACCTTGTTGCAAAAGATCGTCATGATTTTCTAAAAAACAATGTAACCAAGTACAAATTGTGGTTATTGTCTCTCTTCTACTGCCTATATGCATTCCTCATCTACAGAGGCTGTCTGCATGCTGTATTGATTGTTAAAGGGCAATTCCATTCACTGACTTTTTTGGCCTATGAACACTTCTTGATGAACTGTAAAGTTCCACTTTAATGGGGTTGTCTTATTAGGTTAGGTCATCATTATGTGATTTCGGGAGTCCATTTCCTGGTAAACCTGTGGCACTCTGGTGAGCCCTCTTGCAGTTTATCAAGCACAATGTCATCCAATGGATAGAGGCTGTGCTTGGTATTGCAGCTCAGGCCCAATCATTAGAATGGGAATGAGCAGTGCATAGGCCATGTGACTAATGAATGTGATGTCACTGGCCTAGGAATAGGCTGTAACACTCACTGGAGTGCCACAGTCTCTTCAAACAGCTGATCGGCATGGGTGTTGGGAGTGGGACCCCCACTGTTCAGATACTGATGACCTATCCTGAAGATAGGTCATCGGTATTAACACTCAGACCACCCCTTTAAAAAGAACCTGCTGCCACAATTGCAATGCAATTTGCACGCAGCATGCTATAGAACAGGAGTAGCTGAGCAGACTGACATATAGTTTTGTGGAAAAATATTCAGCAAAGCTTGTGATTTATGCCTTTAAAATAAATCTCTGCTCTTTCTGAGATCAGTTGTACACAGGGGTCGCCTTTATCAGTGACAGCGATCTATGTATACACGTTCACAGAGCAAGCTGTCAATCAATGAGAAGATGGCCCCATGGGTGGAGACATAAATGTATACATTACAATCTTTTCTCATAAAACTATAAAACAATCTGCTTAGCTCCTCCTGCTCTATAACATGCTGCCTACAGATGCACTCCATTTTTGGTGACAGGTTACCCTTAAGTAATAAAAATGTTGTCAATTTTTTTTACAGACATATTTATCCCTATACCAACATTTTACTTATTTTCACAAGACCTTCTGATTGGTAGAATACTATATACACATAAAAATAAGTAAATACTGGTATATTAATCAGATTGTGTCTTTATACACAGAATGTACTTCTCTAATCATATAACTAAACACAATGATGAAAATACTGTTCAAAGGCTTTTTAATAGTTAAATCATGACAGATGATATATATATGCAGTATGTAGAAATGTATATATAACTTACATAGAACTGCATGCAGACCTACTAAGTAATCTTATTAAGGGCTCGTTCACATCAGCGTTATGCTTTCCGTTTGTGTTTTCCGTTATAACATGGTTATAACGGAAAATAACGGAAACCATAAGACGGAAGTCAAAACGGAAGCCTTTAGAGGCATTCCGTTTTAATCCGTCATAATAGAAGCCTATGAGAATCATAACGGATCCATTTGGTTCCCGTTATGCAAAACGGAAAACAAAGTCCTGTCGACAGGACTTTGTTTTCCGTTCAGCATAACGGAACTCAGACGGATCCGTTATGATTCTCATAGGCTTCTATTATGACGGATCAAAACGGAAGCCTCTAAAGGCTTCCGTTTTGACTTCCGTCTTATGGTTTCCGTTATTTTCCGTTATAACCATGTTATAACGGAAAACACAAACGGAAAGCATAACGCTGATGTGAACCCACCCTCAGATATACAACATATATCCGTTGCATTCACATCACCGTTTAGCTTTCCGTTCTTCTGTTCCATCAGGAGAGAGAGAGAAAAAAAACCTGGATCCTGTAAAAAAACGGATCCTGTTGCATCAGTTGTCATCCGTTTGAGCCATTTCCATCTTGTATCCGTTTTTTTAGATGGAAACAAAAGTACTGCATGCAGGACTATTTTCCCTGTCTAAAAAACGGATCTCAGACTGAAATGGCTCAAACGGATGACAACTGATGCAACAGGATCCGTTTTTTTACAGGATCCAGTTTTTTTTTTCTCTCTCTCTTCTTCTGACAGATCAGAAGAATGGAAAGCTGAACGGTGATGTAAATGCACCATAAATAGTACAGAAATGTATAAAAAATAATATATACTGCATTTTGCTTTCACATCTTGTCTTACTCTTACCTTGCAACCTTCACAAGTGATGACACCATAGTGGATTCCTGAAGATTTATCTCCACAAATTTTGCATGGTATCACTTCAATTTGTGCTGCAAAATAGAGAAGAGACAGCTCAGCTGACACAGCATGTTTTTATTTAGCCTCTTCTATCTTTGGTCAATGACTAAAGCATCAGATTTAGATGACTAAAAAGAGGCAAAATGTAGCATTTAGAATGCATCAGTAGAAAAACAGATCTTACATTTAAGCTTCTCCTCAAATACATAATTTAATAGCAATATCCAATATTTGCATGCTCTAAAACCCAGCACAAACATTTCTCTAATCCCTCTGCAGTTAGAATAAACATTTTAATGCAACTTGTAGTTTTTATGTTAATATGTTGCTTTTCGGGCTGATGTTTATATTATTAAATGGTTTACATTCACATTTACTTGTTTGCTATAATAACAGTAATTGAAATACAAAAGGGTTTAAATACCTAATACAATCAATGTCCCATTCATCTCCAGTGTACTTATCCAGAATGTTTTTCTTTTATAATCAAGAGGGATTATTAGAATATGAGGAATGTAATGAAGTATTATACGATCCTGCCTCACAACGGTTTACTATATTTTACTTCTGAATTGCACTCGTCCAAAGATACTTGAACATAGTGATTGTGTTCTTGCCTGAGAGCCATTATCCTTTGTGTCAAAGCAGGACAATTGGAGGGATGTGTAACTGAAAACTCCTGTTATTAATTGTATACACAAGGTGAAAAGAAGCTATTGCTTTCCTCGAAACATCTTAAATTACTGTAACTAACACTCTCTGTACCAAGTTTCCTTTGCAGTGTTAATGAGTGTCACAGTCTCTAACATTTCCTTCACAATGCATGTCTAATCGTGTAGGGTTGCAAATTTTTCACTTTTTCTAAACCACATTGTCATCAATTCACTTAAGGGTGTTTTTACACCCAACCATAACATCATGCCCAATGTGTATCACAGTTGTCCACAATTAGGAGAATTGTTTGGGTTGCACAATTTTTAGGTGGAGTTATCAAGGTTTGGAATAGATTTCCTGCAATCAAGCCTGGTTTTTCCATCAAAAAGGGGCCATGTACTTCTTGTTAGAGGTGCTGGGTCATGGATGAGGATCCTGATGATAGCAGATTTTCCCATTCTTAATGCACCAATATATTTTTACCAATAGAAAAATAAGATATATTGCCTCATGAAGATAACCTCTGTACCTACATTCTCCTATGGACCTTTTCTTATTGGCCAGAATGGAGAGATGATGATTAGAGCAACTCCAGCTCTGGCAGTTCTGACCCATTCATGTATTACATTGATGTCCATTCATTTGAATGTCCATTATGTAATGCTACATTTAATCTGTCTGACTAGAACCATCTTGCTACACCGATAACTGCTAATAGCAAAGTCTTAGAAAGAGACAAAGCAATTGGATTCAATCAGAACAGGAACATGTCTCATAATCCAGGAAACATCTGTTGTTTGGGACTCCTCTCTAGCCATAAATTTTAGATGGCTATATCTCCTGACCCCCTTCCCTCTCCTATAGACCATAAAGAAAGGGAAAGAGCTTCTGGCGGTGAATTATTTTCCCAAGAATTAAAGAGCCGGGTACTTTGAAATCTAAAATCTGTTCCTTCTCTCTCCCGACATCTTGTGTCAGGAAGCCTTCATAAAGATTAGATGGTCAGCTGGTCCCACTCAAATCAGTAGGTTCTGCCAACGTAACTCTAATGTGTATAGCGAGAGCAAAGAGCCTATAACAAATGTCTCACTCTCTGAGTGTAAAGGTGCCACTGATCACACTGGGAATGAACATATGCTTGTTCATCTGATGAAAGCCTTGCTGATGTGGCACACAAGTCCTTGCACCCTTGGCAATCAGTTGTTTCAGTGAGCCGCCACGCTCACGGGAGCTCTGGTTAGCACAGCCAGCTCCCGGCAGCTTTCCAAGCACAGCAACGTACATTGTATAGTGGATGTGCTTGGTATTGCAGCTCAGACTCATTGACTTGACTTGTGTCTGAGTGCAAATAGACCATGTGACTGAGGCCTTGGAAGAGGCCATGGTGCTCACTGAGCAACGGCATCTTCTAACATCTGTGGAGATGGTGCCGAATGTTGGACCCCAATCTATCTGATACTAATGACCTATCCAAATAACCTCTTTAAAGTTAATTTTTGGCACAATTACAAGTTGGAAAAAGTAACAAGTATCACCTCGGGAGCAACATGAGCAAATTGCAAAGGTACTTTGGGTAGCTTACAGTACATGACCAAAATGAGCAGACAGGTACTCTTTAATTCTACTATACAATGGGATTTAGATAGATAGATTATAAATATAGCTTTTCTATGCCCCATTCTTGTATAAATACCACAATGCTACAGTAAGGGAGCATTGAATCTTATACAATTTTGCACATCAGAAACCAGTAGTTGTCACTCTACTTCTTTTCTGATCATTCTTAGTCTCTATCACTAGGCAGGAAACAGCCACTGAGAGCGCAAGCCCACGTGTACTGCCAGGAGGGAAATGGTCAGGTTGTACAGGGGTCTTCCATTGCATGTTAATCTTTCATGCCAAAAGCAGAGTAAAGAGCAATCCACCACTCAAGGGAGACAGGTAGCAGAGGGAAGAACACATAATGCTCGACTAAGCATAATTCTTACAATGCTCCCCGAAGGAAATTTATAACATTTTTCGTCAATACAACTACAGCACAGCGTGTTTCGAAATGTAAGGCATATGAACTGTTTCACGTTTAGCAATAGCAAATCATGGTCATTATCAAATATTAGTAAAACATCTTGTGATGTAGCAGCTGAGTAGAACGATTAGTCAGGTAAGTAAATATTTAAAAAAAAACACTATCAGCATTTACACTGAATAATCTGGCTTTTGTTAAGTTTAATATCAAATTTTCTTATTAAGACTTAAGGTGGAATATGTAATAAACCTTGTTTTAATGTTACAAAAAATGACTTGAGTAGAGTTTTCTGCATAGAGCTGTAGGTCTGTTCTGCTGATACTGCACACTTTCCCTAAAGAGATTAGGATTCTAATCCCAAATATTATACAGCACAGCCTATCTTATATTTGAGCTCATCAGATCCAGCATTCTGCATGTAATCTCCTGCAGTATTACCTAGTGTTCATATAAGCTACTGCTGTTTGAGCAATGATGACTGAGCTCTTTCAATACACCTGGACAAAAAGAAACAAGACATGCTTCCACCGATATGTGATGTGTTTGCAGTAGCGTGTGCTCAAATGATAGAAAACATCTATTGCTGAAATACAGGCACATCTGGAAATACGGTCCTAAGTGCTATTAGGCTATGGCTTTACTTCAATAGCGATTATCCTGGTGACAGATTCCCTTTAAACGTGTCACATAAGTTTCACCAAAATGGATGTTAAACCATTCCTTCAGCGGCGTAGCTAAAGGCTCATGGGCCCTGGTGCAAGAGTTCAGCTTGGGCCCCCCTTCACTTAGTGCTCTGTGTATCTTCTTATGTGGCACATGGGTCTTTGGGCCCCCTTAGGCTCCTGGGCCCGGTAGCGACTGCTACCTCTGCACCCCCTATAGCTACACCCCTGCATTCCTTGTTCTTAAGCAATGCAATCGAAATGAGATCCCTCATGGCTTTGTGAAATTTTAATGTGAATGCAATTAATTCCATAAATCCAGCACTTGAGTTCTGGAAAAGTACATTATACAGTAATTAAATGAAAATTTAAACTTGCCTTTGTTTCATATAATTTTAAGAATCCAAAACATTTGAGGGGACATACCTCTCACTGAAGAAATCTATCAGGAGACCTAGGTATGGAGACCTACAAAAGCTACCTTGTAGCAACCAAATAAAAAGGAAAGTGACCAAAAGAAAGAGTCATCCATCTGTAGACACCTTTTCAGGGTTCTTGCCCTTTGTTAGTACAGAACATGGTTGGCTGGATGAGATGCCCTTGACATATAGAGCTTTGTATGAAATAACTTTCCATTCACTGCTGAATCTCTCCAATGAGAAACAGTATCCCCACAAGATGAATCGAAGGTATCTCATCCAGCTAGCCAGTACCCTTCTCTGTACTGAAGAGGGACAAGAACCTTGAACTATCTTACTTCAGATTAGGTTCTGTTCTATTTAGAGAAGTCTCTGGTTAGCTGATATGAGGTAGTTTTCTTCCATTGGGAGGGGAGCTAATGTATATGCTTTTTCCCCCATGAGGCATTACTTAAAGTAAGCCTCCACAGTCCATAGGAGTTCTTCAGTGAGTACCAGTACCTCCCAGAGCTACATCAAATGCAATTCAGCCAGCCAGTACCCTACTCTGTACTGATGTGGGCAAGAACCTCATAACAGTTGTCAGAGTGGTATCTCTTCATTTTGTAGAGGTCTCTGATTGCGCTGATATTGGGTTTTCTTCCTTTTTTTCTTTAGCTTTAATGTCCTTTAGTGGATGGCATTGCTTTATATCTGCCAGGAGAAGCTTTTCGAAAAAAATCAGTTTATATCCATGGAAACATATTGGTGCTAAATGGTGCAAGTTTTTCATTTCTTAATGATTGTATCATTGCTTGTAGTCACCACTCTGATACAAAAATATAAAAAGTTACCTAGAATTAGAGCCATGTACAGACCAATGTGTAACATTACCTGACTTCTACCCATTTGAACAAAGGCTAGCAAGTCCTTTAAAACCAACTTCAAACTTAGAGCAAATCTCTAGTTACTGAGGTTTTTTTTTAAATTCATGCTTAAGTGTTGAATAGAAAAATAATTGCTATCGATCCTCTGCAAGAGTCTAGCAGGAAGTTCTCAGTATTCTTTATGCCATTTAAAATGGGAAAAAGTGGTAGTATGAAGTCATGGCCATCATCTTACTATAGTAACAGATGTCATTGCGCTAGTGTCCATTAGCTGATGGACTAATTACTTCACAAATAATATGTTAGAACCGAATTTAACTGTTCACATCCTGACATTTACCACTTTTACATGTGTACAAGATATCCGCTGTAACTGATTTTGTGCTTCTTTGTATAAATGACTAAATCCATTAGGTACAATTACTTTCCATTAGTGTTCTATGTTAGTAGGAAATATGGTCAAAATTATGATTGCAAAATACAAAAGGTATAAATGTGTTGACAGCTGTTAAATATATAACATGTATTATCATGGACACTGCTCCCCATTTACCGAAAATCTCTGTCTACACTAATTATAATTAACAAACACAGTATTTCATAATTTCCCTCCGCTTCTGAGGAGCAGCAAAAAAGATAAACTCCATACAATCTGGTTGCTTCTACCACTTTTCAACTTGCTTAAAAAATAAATCCTGTAGTCTACTGGATATGAACACAGATGTTACAGTACTCACACTGGCTTTCTAGGTCTTCTCCAATGTACTGAAACACTATCTTATGGACTGGGTCCATGTGATACCCTAGAATGCTCGTAACTCATTTTTATCTCCCAGGGCTGTTTTAATACTGTCGCGCAAAGGCTTGATGAGTGGACCCCCCTCCTGAACATTGCTCATTATCTTATGATGCATTTTGTTAAACATTATCACAACCGTTTTATTTACATGTAATTTTTTAGACTTGTACAGTATTGATGTGAAAGGTTTGGATACATAGCCAGTAAAAGTATTTAAAGCTCATGCTGCCTAGTCCCTGAGGCTTGTGGGTGCATATGTAAACTGTGTGATGTACATCAGTGCATGATAATAATTTTTTTGGGGAAAAAACAGTAATTCCACCTCTGAGGTTTTTTTTTTCATAAATTGTTGATTTTACTCCGCAGGTTAGTTCTATGACTATTCAACTAAGAAAATTCAAAATTTATATATTTTTTAAATGTTTTACTGCTTTTCCACTTTTTTTGTAAGCAAGGTCACATAAATAACATGTTTGAATGAGTACTGACGTAACAATATGAATGTGTAGTATTTTTCATTCCTATAATAACAGACTTAATAGGTGATGAGGTGATTTTTGAAATGTAAGCAAATCTTTTTATTTCTATTTTCTATGGTACTTTTGTGCTCTGCTGTATCTGTGTGTGTTAGCATAAACAAAGAATTTTCCCTAAGTAGGGACATCCATGATAACCTTATAGTGGAGGGTCATATCTCATAGATAAAGACTGTGACCCTGCACTGAGATGCTATAACTGAGACATCAGTCAAAGTGCAGTATGTGACTGTTAACCCCTGACAGCTATCGGCTTGATTAACAATGTGAGGGTGGTTTTAAAGGTTTACCTTTCATGTGCTGAAGGCCTCCCTTTGATATTTTACCAGCAGCTATAGCAGTGATGTTCTCTACGTGTCATGAAAGCCATTGGCACACAGCGGCTTTAGTCAACCAGCAGATTGTTTGGCTGTTTATACATCCGTGGTTGCTCATTGGCTGACTCAGTGATTAAGCTGCTGAGGGGTCTGGCTCCTGTGACGTGTAGAGAGCAGCAGTTTGGGGAAGAATCTATGATAACCTACTGTGTTCCAGGTCGATGCTCTGCTAGCTCCCCTCCTTTCACCCAGCTACACCTTGGAATCTTTATAGACACATGTCTGTGTCTAGTTGTCATCTATATTTGCATCCTGAGGACGGTGCTGCTGCAGAGTGGCCTGACTGCCAGGGGTCCATTGCAAAAGCCCATTTTTCCTATGGCTAAAGAAGCCCTATCCATCCTCAGTGTCACCTCTAAGACCACAATAACCAGATAATGAATTTGTATTATTGATATTAACAAGAGCAAGCTTAAAAGAATAAAACAAATACACCACAATATACCACAACACATCAGTATAATAAAGTACCATAATGCATATAACAATGGGTAATCTGCTTTTTCATGTGAACCATGGATTTTTAAATAAAAAGGCATTCTAACATATAAGTTGCTGATTTATGATATCTTTACTTTGTAGTAGACCTAAACACACCAACTCATTTTTCCATTTACCTTTTTGCATTGAAAACACAGCTTTTTCCCATATTTTTCCCATAGCGTCCTATATCATTTCTGATATCTGAAATTATTCTTATTGTTGGCTTCCATTTTACTCCAAAAAGTGGATATAATTAAACAATATAAATTAACAATAAAATATATACTGTATATGTTCTCAGGCTCCAAGCAACATCAGCTGATGAAGCGTGCAGCTTTCTCCAATCCAACACGTTTGTCTCAATTATTTTCTGTGCTTTGAAGCAGGCCGAATGCACATCCCCCACCAGATTCAAGGTGAATCAGATCATGTCCAGTGGATGATCTGTGCTTTTCCTGGAACTGAGTGCAATAATCGCATACCTGAGTACTTCATAGTACAATATTTACAATATTACTATGAAGTCTACCCTAAATCTACCCTATAAAACCAATGCTTACAATGGGCATTCAGTTATGTGACATTAGCAAGGGGAAGTATTAGCAGGAATCATTTTGACTTTTTTACCTGCTCTGATGGAATCGACTCAGCTTACTTAATCACCTGGTAGGAACTAGTGGGAAACATTTGACATATCTAAACAATGGTTCCGAATAGATTTTCTGCAGAAAACATATTGATTCGTTTTAAGCTGAAAATCTATACCCTTCAGATCAGCATTAATCCCTTTACTTATATAATCACAATATAAGGTGACCTAATGAAATCAGAACATCTAATATGAATGGATAGGCCTTGTGTGCCTGATGTTATGTACTACTTTAAGTACTTAAAACACAAAAACAATAAAGTTACTACCCACAAAACCATAATCACACTATGTGTACTATATAGTCTTATAATATGACAGCTATGTAGATGTCAACACATTCAATACTAATATCAAGTATGTTATACAAATAGCACTAAGACCAAACATGCTTTATAGCTCTATGTGTAATAAACACTAGCATCAAACACCTACTACAACATTAACACTCACCAATCACATCAGATTTCAGCCTGAGATAGTTCTCACACATTTTGTGTTGGTAAAAGACTGAAAGGGAAATGCATTTCCTGAATCATCCAGTCCACACAGTGCTGTGGCTTCAGTAGTCTATTAGACTGCATTAATGAGATTAAAGGAAAGGGATGTTAAAGGCATAGACTATTCCATTCCATTACGTAAGGATGAGTGACAGCAGCGGTAAAGAGAAATCGCAGGATTATTTCTCCAGGAAAGGATTCTGAAGTACTCCTTCCATTTGCAATGATGATTAAAAAGGTCCATTACTAACA
The DNA here is from genome assembly GCA_900303285.1 of Rhinella marina. Taxonomy (NCBI): domain Eukaryota; kingdom Metazoa; phylum Chordata; class Amphibia; order Anura; family Bufonidae; genus Rhinella; species Rhinella marina. The sequence continues at coordinate 137,635 of ONZH01000579.1, read as the reverse complement.
CCACTGATATTCATTTAAAGTCATTAAGATGAAATTGTGATAATAAAATAGGGATATATTCTCACCCAAGTAAATCTTTATGATATTATATTAGTATTGATGGAAAAACAGATGAATGTATATAAACTATGATGTTGTGAATCTTATTTAGTAGTAGTGTACCCGAAGTTTTGAATGCAGTTTTTTTGACATAATGAGAACATTCAGTCTTCACTAAAATTATTTTCTGTCTGTCAACTGTATAATGCCTTAAATTCATATAAATGCCTACATGCTCCCAACATTCAACAGGAATAAATCTGGATGCACACCACATTCCACGAATCCCCAAAAAACACCGCTACTAACAGTACAACATGATGGTATCCATTGTTCAAATTTCTAATGAACTTTATTAATCCAGAAAAATATGCAATGTTTGACTTGTGCAAGGGTCTCTCTGAAGCTTGAGAAAGACCCCTGTGCAGGTCGAAATGTTGCATATATTTATTTTGCTGAATTATTAAAGCTCATTGAAAATTGTAACACTCTGATAGATACTGTCATGTTCCACTATATTTAATGATTTATCTGTAGCCATGATTTATCTCTAGCTACATACTGACCACTCTGGAGAAAACAGCTGAGAAGATGTAGCATGTGTGGCTTTTCTGATGAAAATGCCTTGAAGAAATAAGCATAATGCAGTTTTTATAATATGTCATTTAGGTTCTATACACAAAGAAAAATGGAAAAAAAAAGTAAAAATGTGGTGATTGAGGCATGTTAGTAAATATGGTTCTATTTTACTAGTTAATACTATACATAAGACCATAAAAACTATATGAGTACTGAGTTCGCTACTGCTGCACATGCTGTATACCGATATTGTAAAATAAATCAGCTGTCAATTATGATATCTTTGAAATGTTTGGATTAACACCTGTGGAATAGCTCTGGGTCTTAGCAAAGTAATATGGCAAGGTTTACATTCTTGTACAATCTATCACTGTCCAATCACCCCCCATCTGGTAACAATTCATTAATAAATATATAGTAGCAATTATAGAGCAACCGAAAAACATTGAGTTATATGAATCGTTGTACCGAGTATTTTCTAAAACAGAAAGGTGGGTTGACAGATCCTATTTAACATACACATATACACATTCCATGCCAATATAGTGAAACCCAAGTCATGGATATTGTGACTTCACCCATCATTTTTACAATTTCATTATTGCACACTATTGCTGTTCTCCTCTACCTAATCCAGTGACTTTTTCATTGCCTGCTCATAGTAAAAATTAAGAAAAATTTCAAATAAAACATCAGAGTAGCCCCTTAATTATTTATTGTGCCTGCTGTTAACAGGATCTAGATAGTGAAACTGAAGTGAAGAGAACTGTACCGGCTTCATATATATTTTAAGCACAGAGCACTCTCACCAAAGAAAAATGCAGAAGATGGATTTGGTGAGATGCATACTTCAGTATGTGAGGTTGTTAACAAAAGTGAAATGCCACAATAAATAACATTCTTAAACATGATGGGTAACCCTTTCACTTCTAGGAGACTTGATAGTGAGCTACTCCCAAGTTCAACACCAATCGCTTATTAACAATGGTTATTTTGATTCAATGGATTTCCAAACTTTTAATAAATGCTGTCTTTTTTTTTTCTTGTCTGAAATTCGTTTAGTTCATATACATAATTCAGGTCAGATATTGTGATTGGGGTGTGTTATGAAAGTAGGGTTCATTTCTAAGAGCTAAAATGGTGTTCCAATGGGAGCAATATAGATAATGTTTGGAAATGATGAAGCACCTGTGATAAGAATAAGCCCTCAGCAAGTTTCTGTTTTGCAATATACATTTGGAGGAATGACTGCCTTCATCTTTGGTAGTGCACTCCGAGCAAATCCATCTTTTTGACAGGTTGTCTATAATCAGGGCAATGTATAGCTATAGCCTGCTCTCCTTGAATTCAGTTAAGGCCTATTGGCCAGTAACTCACCAGTAATAAATGCTTATGAATTACGCTCATGCGATCCACCCAGTGGTGACTGCAGGTTGCTGGAATTGTTTAATTTTAATCTATATAGAGGATTTGAAGGTTTGCATCAGAAAAGTGACTCAGTCCCATAAGATGATATAAAAGATGGAGATTCACTTTAAGTTCTGGAGCTGGAGCAATTACAAACTGTAATTTGCTGACACACATGATGTGGAAAAGTTGCTCGGTTAAAAACGTGTTATTGCTGCTTTGGAAGTTCTTTCTTACCTTTCTTATTTTAACCAAATTCTAAAATAGACCATAAGGAAAACTTTACCAAAACTTTTCTTTGGGAATTTTTTTTCTTGTTCCAACCTCAGTTATGTGTTTCTATTTTTTGAGTACAGAAAACAGAGGACAGAACTGATTCCTCAAATTTCAAAGTGGTATTAAATTCAGTGCCTTCATGGCTGTTTTTTCACTGGTGTAGAAAAAGTGGTTCTAATTTTGTATATGAAGATATATTATTAGTAATTTTCCAGTAAATGATAGGTACACTAAGTGTATTGGTCTCAAACTCTGTTCAGTGCACTGGCATCACTATAAACATATGTTCTTATATCCTACAGTAGTATATGGTGTTAGTATTCATTCTGTTTTCAATATTAAGAGAATGAGAGATATTTTGGAGGTAAAGACAAGCTGATCTAAGACCTCTGTGTCCTAGATCCTGGAATACACTCAACCTCCTACTGACAATATTTTGCACCCTCTTTCAACTTTACCCTTTGATTGTACATTTTTAGACATACCTATAGCATGCACACATCATGGGAAATGATTAAAAAATGTTAAAAATATATATTTTTTAAAGTCTTATAGGACTGAGTACTCTTACTGTAGATTTGTATAAGATGCTAAGCAGGAGAGCACATAATATATATCCTTTGGTCTACCTTTGAAGACTGGCACTTTTTAAAAGAAAGCTGCACACTATTTAGCCCTTTTACTCTACTTTTCTTCTGTCCTTTGTAGATAATACCATTGCATAGACTTCCAACCCTTCAGAATGACAGCCGTTTTTCATAAGCGTACACTGCACAGGGAAGAAAAGAGGTTGGTGTCAGAGAACAAAAGAGACTAGGTCCTTTGGCCTGATGTTCATGTTACCCAAAATAACAGTGGATAACAGGGGAGGAAGCTCAAATATTATTTGAGGTGGGCAAAGTGTATTCACAGCTTTGATGCTTTCTGTGGCTTCGAATCTTTCATTTGTGTGGTTTTATAACTGGAATCTCTTTTTTTGGAAGTAGGATAAGGCATAGGAGAGCTAAGTGTCATTCTTTAAATCATTGCATTCATGTATATGGATACTGAATTTTATATTAAACATTGTAGAGCATCGTAACTTTTGCTAAACATACTCTATTTGAGTTCATTCTAATACAATGTAATTAAATCTACTTGGACTTCAGAACTGTATGCTATAATAAGAACTTTTTTTTTGGTTTTCAGTGAAAAAACCACCCAAAGTCTGAAAACTCAGCCTTGTAGAGATTTTTTTTATCCCAGCAATCATAAAAGAATGGTTCTGAAGGATGATAAACCCATGTTCTGTCACTCTGGTGATCAATAAAAGAATCTAAAAGAATGCTTTCAAGCTTTAAAGGGACACACATTAATTTTTAATCACATATAAACATATGGTATATGTGAATATTCTTTGCAATTTAGAAAAATATAGGTGGATGGTTTTGTGGATTTATCACTTTAAAGTCACTCTATGTGCTCTACTTCCTGTCCTGGCTTTTAACTTCCTCCTTAGTTTGTACTTTTAGCATGGCATGTAGTCTTACTTAACTTGTTCAGATGATTTGCTTCTTTACTTCTCTACTTTACTTTCCAGAGAGGGAAGGGAGGAGAGTGACTTAATTACACATTGCACTGCCATCTTTATCTAGGTCTATGAAGAGAACAACAGAACTATCATATTGTCATCTCAATAGTACACCTACTATTATAATGATGATTACCCTTCAGATAACATCTGTAAGTGTACTATCTATATAGGAGATTATATCATTTGTGCTGACTGCTACAGAATGCCAATAATTTGTATTTATCTTTCAATGGCATAGTACTACTGGAATGAGGAAGAAAAGCAGTAAAAGTAATCCATACTATTGGTACTGTTGAGTTTAAATAGTACTATTGGTACAATTGGTACTATTTAGCTTAAATAGTACCCCTTTCTGATGGAAGTGTCCCTTTAAGGCTGTTATGCAATAAAACCTATACTACCAAAAATTCTTTGTGGGGTAAAATTGACTGTGCACTAAAAGTGACAAAAAACATAACATCCTTATTCTGCAATACCAAATGTATATAGTTTTTATTTTGATTACTTAAAAAGTATTTGAAAAATCTGAACATTTTCTTTGTATCACCATTTTCTGAGCCATTACATTTTTATATTTCAATCTTCAAAGCTGTATGAGGGCTTTTGTTGAACATAGTTTTTATTGGTGCCATATTTGAGGTGCGTATGACATTTAATCACTGTAATTCAAATGTTTTTGTTGGGGGGCAGGTGACTAAAAACTGTCAAATCCAATGTTTTTATTTTTTTTTCCTTTACGGCGTTCACTGTGAAATAAAATTATTCTGACGTGGATATACTTGTTATGGTAACTGATAGAAGCACTGTGATTTCACTGTGGAGGATCAAATCGGAAAGGCAGAGGGGGCCCCTTCATTGTCCCTAACATCACAGATGCCGTGATTGCTATTGGTGTGATGTGGTGTCTGAGGTTAAATGACCGGTTTTATCATCATCACCGATCCCAGTCATGTATGTGTTAAGGGGTTAAACCCCACAATGTATGGAGCTGGCTCAGTGCAGCAGCCTGCTCCATATGATTCCTTGTGCATAGTGCCACATATGTACAGCATTATGAGTTAAGAGGTTAAACCCAGCATCATGTCATCTGACAGCATCAATCACTCTCCTTTTTGGTCACATAACCTTTACATAGAATGGTGGTCCTTTTGGGGTCATCATCATGTTGAATAATTGCCCCACTAAGCAAAAACCAGATGGGATGGCATGTTACAGAAGAATGCAGTAGTAGCCATGCTGGTTAAGTGCGCCTTGAATTTTGAATAAATCACCAACAATGTCACATGCAAAGTGCTCCCACACCATCACACCGCCTCCTCCATGCTTCACAGTGGGAACCACACATCTAGAAACCATCCTCTCACATTTTCTGCATCTCACAAAGGCATGGTAGTTGCAAACAAGAATCTCAAACTTTGGCTCATCAAACCAACGTACAGATTTTCACTGGTCTAATGTCCATTCCTTCTGTTTCTTGATCTAAACAATTCTATAGTTATTGTTGTTCCTCGGTAGTGGCTTCTTTACAGCAGTTTGACCATAAAGTCCTGATCCTCTTAGTCTCCTATGAACAGTTGATTTTGAGATTTGTATGATACTTAATCTCTGGAAAGCATTTATGTAGACTTAGATGCTGTTAATTTGTGGTATCTGAGGGTGCTAACTTTAATGAACTTGTCCTCTGCAGTGGGTATCTCTTGGTCTTCCTTTCCTGGCACAGTCCTCACGAGAGCCGTTTGATGGTTTTCATGACTGCACTTGAGGATACCTTCAAAGTCCTGAAAATTTTCCAGGTTTTTCTCATTACTTAGTTGAGTAGTTCTTGCCATAATGTGGATTAGAGCTAAACATTGTATGGAATTTTGTACCAATCCTACCATATAATATGTCTCAAACAAATTATGAAGGCAAATACAAATGAACTCTTGACAAAGCAAACTTTTTAACTAAAAACCATTCTGGATGATTAGTTCATAAAGCAGAACGCAAACAGCGTGCAAAGCTGTCATCAAATCACAAGATGCTACTTGTAAAATATAAAATATAAAAACACATTCTGGTTTGTTTAATATATTTTGCTTACTACTTAATACCATACGTGCTCCTTCACCATTTTCATGTACAGGTGCATCTCAATAAATTAGTTTATGTATTTCAGTAATTCAAAAAGCGAAACATATATAAAATAAATTCATTACATACAGAGTGGTCCATTTCAAGTGTTTATGTCTTTTAATGTTGATGAGTATGGCTTATAGTTAATGAAAACCCAAAAGTCAGTATCTCAGAAAATTAGAAAATTGTGAAAAGTTTGATATTGTAGACTCATGGTGCAACACTCTAATCAGCTAATTAACATAAAACACCTGAAAAAAATTCCTAAGCCTTTAAATGGTTCTTCAGTCTGGTTCAATAGACCACACTATCATGGGGGAAGACTGCTGACTTGACAGTTGCCCAGAAGACAAAAGGTAATTGCTAAAGAAGCTGGATGTTCCTAGAGTGCTGTTTCCAAACATATAACCACAGCTTTGAAAGTATTGTCAAGAAAAGGCCATTCACGAATTTTTCAAGAGGAAGATAAGAGACACCAGACTCAACAATGCAGACAAGCAATCAAAGCAACCTGGGCCTCCATAACACCTCAGCAATGCCATAGGCTGATTGCCTCCATGCCACATTGATGCAGTAATTCATGCAAAGGAAGCCCTAACCAAGTATTGAGTGAATATACTTTACATACTGTTCAGGCTAACGTTTCTGAATTAAAAATAATTTTTTGATTTTATATAATATTCTAATTTTCTGAGATACTAACTTTTGGGTTTTCATTATCTGTAGTCCACAATCATCAATATTACACACTCAGTGTGTAATGAATCTATATAATATGAGTTTCACTTTTTTAATAGAATTACTGAAATAAATTAACTTTTCGATGATATTCTTATTTGTTGAGATGCTCTTGTATTCAATATGAATACAACGTAGAATATAAAAAAGAGCAACCATGGAATCAAAAAGTGTGTTACAAACTTTTGACTGGTGTGGTATATGCATAAGAAATTGAACATTTATATGATGTATAAAGAGTTTCTTAACAATGCAGTATGTGTAATTTACAAAAGATTCTTATTTAAATACATAATGTTAAATGATTTTACAGTATATTTTGCATTCATTTTGCAATTAATAGTAAGAAGTCTTTTATGCTGTCATTTGAAAACCCAGACATTTCTACACCTCATCAAGCTAAACTTTTAATCGACGATTTGTAAAGACTAACGGGAAAATAATAGCTGCTTAAATACCATCAAGAGGAGAGCAAATTAACTTAACATAGAACAATGAATAGGTAATTACAAAATGTCAATCCTTGTTTACTTAATGGAACCCATGCAGAAAATAAAGTAGGTGATAAAGAAGTGTTTTTGGATAAGAACATGGTGTCATGATGTACAGATACAACAATTAAAATAAATCAAGTCAACTAAGAAAAGACACTGATGCAACATGCAATTTGTTGTGTAAAGGGGAAAAATCAATTTAGGTTCTATAGGTTATTAATGTGGAAGGACCTAAGGAACGTATACTGTAAGCTGAATTTAATTATTAAACTTCAAAGGAACCTGTCATGTTGAAAATATTGTCCGAGAGCAGAAGGGGCTGAGTATATTGATATATAGCTTTGTGGAAAAAGATTCAGTATAACTTGTATTTCATTAATTTAAATTTCTTCTCATTCTGGGCTTTGAAATCAAGGAGACGGCCCTATCAATGATTGACAACTCTGTATACACAGTCATAGAGGGAAGGATGTCAATCACTGTTAGGACCGATTCCTGGACTTTACAGCCCAGAATGAGCAGGAATTTAAATGACTTAAGTACATGTTAGCGTGTGTTCTCATCAGCACTATAGGAGCAGAAGAACAAAAACAACAGAAAGGGGCCGGATTTGGAACATAGTAGCATAGTAAAATAGTAACATAGTAACATAGTTTATAAGGCCTAAAAAAGACATCTGTCCATCCAGTTCTGCCTGTTATCCTCCAAGTTGATCCAGAGGAAGGCAAAAAAAACCCTGTGAGGTAGAAGCCAATTTTCCTCACTTTAGGGGAAAACATTCCTTCCCGACTCCAATCAGGCAATCAGAATTACTCCCTGGATCAACGACCCATCTCTAGTAGCTATAACCTGTAATATTGTTACCCTCCAAAAATACATCCAGACCCCTCTTAAACTCTTTTAGTGAACTTACCATCACCACCTCCTCAGGCAGAGAGTTCTGCTTACTGCTCTTACTGTAAAGAATCCTTTTCTATGTTTGTGTACAAACCTTCTTTCCTCCAGGCGCAGAGGATGTCCCCTGATCACGGTCACAGTCCTTGGGATAAAAAGATCATGGGAGAGATCTCTGTACTGTCCCCTGATATATTTATACATTGTTATTAGATTACCCCTCAGTCGTCTTTTTTCTAAAGTGAATAACCCTAATGTACTGTAGTACACCCATTATTACTTTAGTTGCCCTCCTCTGAACCCTCTCCAGCTCTGCTATGTTTGCCTTGTTCACAGGAGCCCAGAACTGTACACAGTACTCCATGTGTGGTCTGACTGGTGATTTCTAAAGTGGCAGGACTATGTTCTCATCACGGGCATCTATGCCTCTTTTGATGCAACCCATTATCTTATTGGTCTTGGCAGCAGCTATCTGACACTGGTTTCTGCAGCTTAGTTTGCTGTTCACTAAAATTCCTAGGTCCTTTTCCATGTCAGTGTTACCCAGTGTTTTACCATTTAGTATGTACTGGTGACTTGCATTATTCCTTCCTATGTTCATAACCTTACATTTGTCAGTGTTAAACCTCATCTGCCACTTCTCTGCCCAAGCATCCAATCTATCCAGGTCCTTCTGTAGCAGTGTACTGTCCTCTTCTGTGTTAATTACTTTACACAGTTTAGTGTCATCTGCGAAAATTTATATTTTACTGTGCAAGCCTTCTACAAGATCATTAATAAATATATTGAGATATATATAAGAGAATAGGGCCCAATACTGACCCCTGTGGTACCCCACTAGTGACAGTGACCCAATCTGAGTATGTGCCGTTAATAACCACCCTCACTGAGTCAGTTACTTACCCACATACAGACATTTTCTCCCAGGCCAAGCATTCTCATTTTATATACTAACCTTTTATATGGTACAATGTCAAATTCTTTGGAGAAGTCCAGATATACGACATCCATTGATTCGCCACGATCAAGTCTAGAACTTACCTCCTCATAGAAACTGATTAAATTAGTTTGACATGACCGATCCCTCATGAAGCCATGCTGATATGGAATTATTTGCTGATTTTCATTGAGGAACTCCAAGATAGCATCTCTTAGAAAACCTTCAAACAGTTTACCCACGACAGATGTAAAACTTACCGGCCTATAGTTCCCGGGCTCTGTTTTTGGACCCTTTTTGAATATTGACACCACATTTGCTATGCGCCAATCCTGTGGAACACTCCGTGTCAGTATAGAGTCCTTAAATATCAGAAATAAGGGTCTGGCTAAGACATTACTTAATTCTCTTAGGATACAGGGGTGTACGCCATCCGGTCCTGGCGATTTGTCTATTTTAATCTTTTTAAGACGTCGCTGTACTTCTTCCTGGGTCAGACAGGGCGCTTTTAATGGGGAATTTACTTTTATATTCTGCATTTCATCTGACAGTTTATTTTCCTCAGTGAATACAGTGGAGAAAAAAAATATTTAATAGTTTTGCTTTCTCCTCATGGCTCTCTGCAACTCCCCCTTCAATACTCTGTAAGGGGCCAACACCTTCAGATTTATACTTTTTAGTATTTATATAATTGAAAAACATTTTAGGATTAGTTTTACTCTCTTTAGCAATTAATCTCACAGTCTCTAGTTTGGCTGCTTTTATTTGTCTTTTACATATTCTATTTTTTTCCTTATAGTTTTTCAATGCTTCCTCGCCACCTTCGCCATAACTAAGAGGAACGGAGCCTAACAGATCTCATTGACTAAAATGGGATCAATAAGGTTTCCATTTGAGAGAACGTTTTTTGTTAGCGGAGAAAAAAGTCCATGCAAGAATTTTCTCTCATAGATGTGAACGTAGCCTTATACTGAATCTTTTTCCAACAAAGCTATATATCAATCTGCTCATCTCCTTCTGCTCTATAACCTGCTGCCTGTATATCAGACACCGTTTTCAATGAGACAGGTTTTTTTTATAGTATAAAAAAGTGCAGGCCGGCGCTGCACTGTCAACTGACTGCGTGCAGCATCAGGTCATAGTGCGTACACTACGTCCTGACGATGCATGCAGTCAGGTGACAGTGCAGAGCCGGCCTGGAGAAGAAAGAGGAGCCGCGGCGCAGGACAGGTAAGAGAGGTTTTTATTTTTACCTTATGTGGCTGGGTGGGCTGATCTGAGGTCTGATGGGGGGTCCCGGCACCTTATACATACAAGTGAGCGCTTCCATAATGGAACCGCTCACTTGTATTCGCTTTATAAGACGCACCGTAATTTTCCCCCTACTTTTGGGGGGAAAAAGTGCGTCTTATAAAGCGAAAAATAAGGTAGTATTATGCATTTCATATATTTTTCTGCACATAGTATTAATAAGCCTTATTAAAAGCCATTACTAGATGGGGCTATAGAGAGGAAGGTCTTCAAATCAGTCAGTCTAATCAAGTCGTTTTTCAGTCTAGACAGCAAAGAGAACAGATGCAAATTGTTGAGCTGCCAGATCAGACACCCCTGGACCTAGGTAGCAGCCAGGGCAAGGCAAGAAAACACAACAGAAAACCTAGAAAAAGCAGGTCAGAAGAAAGAGTTGCCGATTAAAAGTTCTATAGAGGTGAATTGCATTACAAGTAGCTTATAGCCTCTACATCCATATTGTCCAGTAGTATAAAGGCTTCTAGCCCTGGACACGTATCAATTTAAAAAATCAAGATATGCCCATGAAGCCTAACTTAATTGGCTCTGTCTTTCTGACCGATTCCCATTACAACTTTCTGTGTGTTAGCATTACTAATGCATAAAAAGGTGAAAAAATTATAAAAATGGAAAAAAATTAAAGGATTTGTCCACTCTTTTACATGTGATGGGGAATCCTCATGATAGGACATCACTATCTGATCTGCAGGCGCCCAACACCCCGCACTCCTGGCGATCAGCCTTTCTGCAGTAGCTTCGGCCCCAGAATTATACAGCTTTGTCCATTGTGCTATAGACAGAGCTGTTGACAGCAGTACTGGTCCCGTTCACTTCAATGGGAGAAGTGTTGTAGCAACCAGCCCTATCCACTGCACAATGGATAGAGCTGTGTTATCCTGGCTCCAGCTTCTGCTATTGCAGAACAGCTGATCACCGGCGGTGTGGGTTCAGACCCTCCTTAATCAGTAAATGATGGCATGTCCTGAGGATAGGCTTTCACTTATGGACAACTCCTTTAAGGAAAGAAAAACTGTTCCCATATAAAGGTTTTCTATTAAACACCTTAATTGTGTACCATCTTAACAGAACAAAAGAAACAGGATTATGAGAGGTCTCAAACAGAATATCATATAATAGAAGTATGATGAAAGAAATATGATAACAGATTCAATAGAAATTCCTCAAGCGCCTATTATAAGGAATATGGTTCCCATAAATCCAAGGTAATGCAGAAGATAGAAATTCAGTTATCTCTAAAACATGCTTATCAAATCATTTTTATTAACTGCCTATGCACATTACAGAAAAAAAATCTTGTATAGATAATTTAAATATTTTAAATTGTCATGCAAATTATTATTTGCAGTAACTGATATCCGACCGAAAAGGTGATTGCAATTTTTACAACCGGTTGATAATATGACTTTTTCTATTCAGACCTTTTTTATGATTATTTTCACTTAAACCCCCCCCCCAAAAAAAAAAAAAAACTTATTGCTGTCCATCACCCAAGAAACAATTTGTTATAAACATCTCTCAAATGCCTTAATATTATAGTGATATTCTAACATGTCCAGACATCTTTTTTGCTAATCAGAGAATTTCGCTCAAGGAATAATACAATTAAGATAAGCATTCATCTTCTGTTCTTCAAAACCTCCTTTGGGTGGGTTGTCTCATTTTATACATTGGTCACACATTGCTAGAATATGCCACCAATGTCTCATAGGTGTGGGTCCCAACTTTAGGATCCACACTAATCTCCAGAATGGGACCCCCAAAAGTGAGTGGTAAGCAGCCATGAATGAAGATAACCCCTTTAAGACGCATCAGTTGGTTCAAAACACAGTTGAGGGACAAATCTTTCCACTATATTTTTTGTCTGTCAGTTTCCACTCCTGGCTTTGGCTTACAAATACTGACCAAATACTGACTGTGTAAAAGTGGTCAAGGTGCTTGAGTTGTCCTCTTCCGTTAAATTGTCAAATTCTTTTTGACTGTTTCTTTGTTCCACACAACATAAAATATCATATGCTGAAAGTTTGTCATTGTAAAAAAAAAAAAAAAAAAAAAGGTGTTCCTGTAGGATCCCATTGCGTTGTGGAGTTGGCTACATTTTTCAATACAGTGAAATAAAAGGTATGCCAGCACATACCTCCAAAATGTATACCAAAAGTTCACCTTTAACATAAACTGTGGGAACATAGCCTTAGTTGTTCTGTACCTTCCCTCACTATTTTTGAAATGATCAAGAGAAAATGTCTGCCATTAGATCTTCTGTTCAGGTTGTCATAGAGCATTTCCAAACGTTCAACAAGTCTGATAAGCTAAATAGAATTTAAAACTTCAGGTGACCAATAGCTTAGAATTAATGTTGCACGTACCTGCTGACTTCAGCATGGCCAGAAGACTATCTAATGTATACGAAGGAGTCTAGACTCTCTTCGATAGATGATGTCAGGGGAAAGAAGTACCGGGCATGTTAAATGACACATTCACAATCGTTTTGTTCTCAGGGAATATTCATGGAAGAATAACTGTCAATAACCCTAATTATCTACTTATCCTAATGGTTTTGCCACTCACAAATGTGTAACATTGGATCATGTTCCTCAATACATAAATTACCAAGTCTAATATTTTTGACTCATTTGTTTGATTTGGTTATCTTTATCTACTTTTAGTGAACATATGATGTAGTTTTAGGTCAAACGTATGCAGAAATATAGAACATTTTGAGACGTTATCAAATTGTCAAGTACTACTATATGTGGGCTCAACCAAGCTGCTTGACCTGGGCCAGAATGTCTTGGGTGGATACTGGGTAGCTCTTACAGTTATGTTTATGGCCATGCCAACCCAGGAGAGTAGAATGAAATTATGCCCTCTATACCAAGCAAGTTAAAATATTAGGGAAGGGGCTGTCATTTCACTTTTCTCCCCCCAAAAATATTTTGACATGGCATTGTGATTAGAGATGAGCAAAGTTATAAAAAATCTGATTGGGTTGCCTTGCCGAATTTCACAAAGAATACTTTGTCACAAACCGGATTTCTTTGTATGTAGCAGGCGCAATGACGAGGAACAGCGATTGCCCTGCCCCCTGTCATTGAACCGATCAAATGGTGCATTCATCACTGATCGCGGCGTCCCAGATTAAATTTGAGGGCTGTCGTGGTTAATCCGGAAAAAAAAATAATACTCACCTCATCCATTTGATCGTGTACAGGCCACCGCAGCCATCTTGATTGAAGATAATGTGTGAAATCTTGCGCAGTGACGTGATGATGTCATCACGCTGGCCAGCGAGGTTTCGAACGGTATCTTCAATCAAGATGGCCACAAAGGCCTCTTTTCACGCAAATGGACCAAGTGAGTATTTTTTTGCTCTTCATTTCAGGGATAATTGATCCATTACCACAAAGCACAAGGGAATTTGGTTTGCGGTGAATCTAATGTTTTCCTGAAATTTGGATCGAAGTCAATTCGTTTGACTTTTGTTCGCTCAACACTAATTGTGAAAAACGTATTTACCACTAATTGTGGACAGGAAATTTTTTGAAAACCTGGCCCAGGTGTAATATTCTGCTACCATTAATAACACACCATAGTTCATATGCCAAAAATATGCATTTGTTTTTTTTTGGAGTCAGATGGGGGTTCCAAACCCCAACTGTTCAGAAGGGGATGCACATGTACAACACAAGTTAGGACCTTTCATGTGTTTGTATCAATATGCCCTTACTTATGTCCATATGTGTCTGCCTGCGAATGTTTCTATCTAGTAATTAGATCTCAAACAGCTTCCCTAAGGCAGCATCTCTGATGGTAGTTAAGTATAGAATATCCACCATTACGCTGCAGTAGTTATGTAACTTGACAGACTGTCTGAATGTACTTACTTTCCTCTTTATCTACACAAGGGATCATCAATAATGGATGCTAATACAAATTGATTGGATTGTACTGGAGAAAGGTTTAAGTGAAATCAGAGTCAGATACATAAATACTGTAATAGTGTAGCGGAATATAAAATAACACAAGCTAGCTTAGACCATTACAAAGCATAACAATCAGACAATGCTGAGATAAAATTCTGATGTGTGGGGGTCATTAGAGGTGTTCACCTAGTACTCAGACTGTCGCCTTTACTCCAATATTTGTGTGTTTTGACAGGTTTTATGCCCAAGAGAGCTGCTTGTGTGCAAACATTAAGAGAGATGTGCTGGCCGACATGCGGTTCCATCAGTCGTCTTTGTGGCTCTTTATATTTCAGTGATGGATTTGTAGGTTTATTTGAATAACTAAAAATGGAGAAAAGCTGACATATCTGTAGACATTCCCTCTGTGAATAAGACGCTACAAGACTTAAAGAAAAATCAAATGTAAATGTAACTTGAAAGAAATAATTTCTTTCCACCTCCCTTTATTCTATACACTTCACACTGTGCTGCGTACTAAATAGAGAACAGCTTAGATACACTTCACACTGTACTATGTATTATATAAAGAACAGCTTAGATACACTTCACACAGCAGTTTGCATAATATAGAGAACAGGTCGGATTCACCGTGCCGTGAATTATATAGAGAACAACCCGGAAACACTTCACACTGCACTGTGCATTATATAGAGAACAGCTTAGATACCCTTCACACTGCACTGTACATTATATAGAGAACAGCTTAGATACCCTTCACACTGCACTGTACATTATATAAAGAACAGCTTGGATACACGTCACACTGCGATGTGCATTATATAGAGAAAGGCTCAGATACACTTCACACTGCAGTGTGCATTATATAGAGAACAGCTTGGATACACTTCACACTGCACTGTGCATTATATAGAGAACAGCTTAGATACTCTTCACACTGCACTGTACATTATATAGAGAACAGGTTGGATACACTTCACACTGCAATGTGCATTATGTAGAGAACAGCTTGGATACACTTCACACTGCGCTGTGGATTATATAGCGAACAGCTCGGATATACAGTACAGACCAAAAGTTTGGACACACCGTCTCATTCAAAGAGTTTTCTGTATTTTAATGACTATGAAAATTGTAGATTCACATTGAAGGCATCAAAACTATGAATTAACACATGTGGAATTATATACTTAACAAAAAAGTGTGAAACAACTGAAAATATGTCTTATATTCTAGGTTCTTCAAAGTAGCACCTTTTGCTTTGATTACTGCTTTGCACACTCTCTTGGCAATCTCTTGATGATCTTCAAGAGGTAGTCTCCTGAAATGGTATTCCAACAGTCTTGAAGGAGTTCCCAGAGATGCTTAGCACTTGTTGGCCCTTTTGCCTTCACTCTGCGGTCCAGCTCACCCCAAACCATCTCGATTGAGTTCAGGTCTGGTGACTGTGGAGGCCAGGTCATCTGGCGTAGAACCCCATCACTCTCCTTCTTGGTCAAATAGACCTTACACAGCCTGGAGGTGTGTTTGGGGTCATTGTCCTGTTGATAAATAAATGATGGTCCAACTAAACGCAAACCGGATGGAATAGCATGCCGCTGCAAGATGCTGTGGTAGCCATGCCGGTTCAGTATAAATCCCCAACAGTGTCACCAGCAAAGCCCCCCCACACCATCACACCTCCTCCTCCATGCTTCACGGTGGGAACCAGGCATGTAGAGTCCATCCGTTCTCCTTTTCTGCGTCGCACAAAGACATGGTGGTTGGAACCAAAGATCTCAAATTTGGACTCATCAGACCAAAGCACAGATTTCCACTGGTCTAATGTCCATTCCTTGTGTTCTCTTCTGCTTGTTGCCTGTCCTCAGCAGTGGTTTCCACCATGAAGGCCTGCTGCACACAGTCTCCTCTTAACAGTTGTTGTAGATATGTGTCTGCTGCTAGAACTCTGTGTGGCATTGACCTGGTCTCTAATCTGAGCTGCTGTTAACCTGCGATTTCTGAGGCTGGTGACTCGGATGAACTTATCCTCCGCAGCAGAGGTGACTCTTGGTCTTCGTTTCCTGGGGCGGTCCTCATGTGAGCCAGTTTCTTTGTAGCGCTTAATGGTTTTTGCGACTGCACTTGGGGACACTTTCAAAGTTTTCCCAATTTTTCGGACTGACTGACCTTCATTTCTTAAAGTAATGATGGCCACTCGTTTTTCTTTACTTAGCTGCTTTTTTCTTGCCATAATACAAATTCTAACAGTCTATTCAGTAGGACTATCAGCTGTGTATCCACCTGACTTCTGCCCAACACAACTCATGGTCCAAACCACATTTATAAGGCAAGAAATCCCACTTCTTAAACCTGACAGGGCACACCTGTGAAGTGAAAACCATTTCAGGTGACTACCTCTTGAAGCTCATCAAGAGAATGCCAAGAGTGTGCAAAGCAGTAATCAAAGCAAAAGGTGGCTACTTTGAAGAACGTAGAATATAAGACATATTTTCAGTTGTTTCACACTTTTATAATATATAATTCCACATGTGTTAATTCATAGTTTTAATGCCTTTAGTGTGAATCTACAATTTTCATAGTCATGAAAATACAGAAAACTCTTTGAATGAGAAGGTGTGTCCAAACTTTTGGTCTGTACTGTATTCCATAATATCCTGAACATACATTGTACTTTATTGCTTCACAGACCACAACAAAATTGTGCTGCACAGTGGTATTGAATAGGGCTACTTTTGCACACTGTCAGGAGGGGAGAGAAGGTTTGAGGTCATCAATAAGGAGAAGGGCCCAGGCCAATTTTGCAGCACCCTGATTAGAATCAGCTTAAACTGATGACTTTTTCTTACTAGCTCCCTCTGCTGTTCACCAGTGGGAATTATGAAATATTATTAATTAATTTTTATATTTCCAGTCAAGGTAAAAAAAAATCCAAAAAGATCTAAAAAAAAGAACAAAATGATCTCATAAAAAATTATGGCAAATTTTCTATAATACAAAATCTTAAGTCATCCAAGTCATACTCTGTACTGAGAAGGGAGGCCAAAGGGACACATGAGTATAAGTAGCATATGCATGACTCAAAGTCAAACAGGCTGACAGAAAGCATACAGTGCCTTGCGAAAGTATTCGGCCCCCTGGAACTTTTCAACCTTTTGCCGCATTTCAGGCTTCAAACAAAAAGATATAACATTTCAAAATTTTGGTGAAGCATCAACAACAAAAAGTGGGGCATGCAAAATTATTCGGCCCATTTACTTTCAGTTCAGAAAACGCACTCCAGAAGTTCATTGATGATCTCTGAATGATCCAATGTTGTCCTAAATGACTGATGAAGATAAATAGAATCCACCTGTGTGTAATCAAGTCTCTGTATAAATGCACCTGCTCTGTGATAGTCTCAGGGTTCTGCATCATGAAGACCAAGGAACACACCAGGCAGGTCCGTGATACTGTTGTGGAGAAGTTTAAAGCCAGATTTGGATACCAAAAGATTTCCCAAGCTTTAAACATCTCAAGGAGCACTGTGCAAGCAATCATATTAAAATGGAAGGAGTAACAGACCACTGCAAATCTACCAAGACCCGGCCATCCCTCTAAACTTTCATCTCAAACAAGGAGAAGACTGATCAGAGATGCAGCCAAGAGGCCCATGATCACTCTGGATGAACTGCAGAGATCTACAGCTGAGGTGGGAGAGTCTGTCCATAGGACAACAATCAGTCGAACACTTCACAAATCTGGCCTTTATGGAAGAATGGCAAGAAGAAAGCCATTTCTCAAAGATATCCATAAAAAGTCTCGCTTACAGTTTGCCACAAGCCACCTGGGAGACACACCAAACATGTGGAAGAAGGTGCTCTGGTCAGATGAAACTAAAATCAAACTTTTTGGAAACAATGCAAAACGATATGTTTGGCGTAAAAGCAACAGAGCTCATCACCCTGAACACACCATCCCCACTGTCAAACATGGTGGTGGCAGCATCATGGTTTGGGCCTGCTTTTCATCAGCAGGGACAGGGAAGATGGTTAAAATTGATGGGAAGATGGATGGAGCCAAATACAGGACCATTCCGGATGAAAACCTGTTGGAGTCTGCAAAAGACCTGAGACTAGGACAGAGATTTATCTTCCAAAAGGACAATGATCCCAAACATAAAGCAAAATCTACAATGGAATGGTTCAAAAATAAACGTATCCAGGTCTTAGAATGGCCAAGTCAAAGTCCAGACCTGAATCCAATTGAGAATATGTGGAAAGACCTGAAAACTACTGTTCACAAACGCTCTCCATCCTACCTCAAAGAGCTCGAGCTGTTTTGCAAGGAAGAATGGGCAAGAATTTCAGTCTTTAGATGTGTAAAACTGATAGAGACATACCCCAAGCGACTTGCAGCTGTAATCGCAGCAAAAGGAGGAGCAACAAAGTATTAATGCAAGGGGGCCAAATAATTTTGCACGCCCCACTTTTCAGTTTTATTATTACAAAAAAAGTTTAAATGATCCAATAAATTTCGTTCCACTTCACAATTGTGACCCACTTGTTGTTGATTCTTCACCAAAAATGTAAAATGTTATATCTTTTTGTTTGAAGCCTGAAATGTGGCAAAAGGTTGAAAAGTTCCAGGGGGCCAAATACTTTCGCAAGGCACTGTATGGAAAAAAAAATGTACAAAAGACATGGTATTGTCTACATTTATTTAAATAATAAAATGTTATCTTAAAATATTGAAAAGTGATGGGTGCCACAAAGTATGTATGTATCCAAGAACATTGGCAATGACCCTGCTAACATGAGGTTATGGTACACTAATCAGTCTGACTTTCAGTCCAATTTCTGTCCAAGTCAGTTCGATATGAATAATGGAAGCTTCATTGATGCCCACAACTGATATCAACCTCATTTTATGCAAAACCTTTACTCATTTGGTTATTCCTAATTATATTTAAAGAGTTACACTTTACAAAGGTGATTAGAGAAGGCTACCAGGTGGAACCCACCTTCTGTGATGTTCAAAAGCACTAACAGGGTATATGGTCAAAGGGTTGTCCTAATAGGGAAATGTGTCATGTACTTAGGTCACTTTGCTGCTTGAATTCTGTCAAGAATTGACAGAACTTATCTTTAATTGTAAGAGTGTTATCCAGCAGGACAACATTTTTAATCAAGTGCTAAGATTGTTTTTTTAAAAATTACATGATTGATTCGAACTCTCACCAATCGCCCACTGCTGGTTCTTGCTGGTTTCATCTTCTTGATCTGGGCTTGGCACATGTGAAATTGACTGCTCAGCCAATCATTGCTTACAGAGGTGACCTGCCTCAGCATGTGATTGGCTGATTCAGCCTTTCCTGGCATTTATTGTGTAGATCAGGCAGGATAGATCAGTGGGGATCTGATAATCATCTGAACAGGATCAGTAGTGGTGGTATAGGGTAAATAACACTCTAAGCACTAAAAATGTTATGTTAAAATGTAATCTCTGGACATCCCCTTTAAGATAAACCCCAGCATTTAGAAAATGTAGTTCACACTTAACAGCACACCAAATATATGGTGTGCTCTAATAGAAGATTTTTTTCATATGTGTAAAACATGTTTAAAGAACTTTGAATAGGTTGAGCAAAAATCACAAGAATGCTATAGTTTATGGTAAGTTTCAAGTGAAATTATAAAATATAATTAATTTTAGGTTCTGGATTGCTAGCTTTGATGAAAGAATAATTATCTATCAATAATAGAACTAGGATAAGAGTGAGCCATTGATAATAAAAACACATACAAGGTGGTTTGTGCTTCTTATAATATCTCTTGTTCGGTATGTAGCATCATGATTTGCATAGACAGAGGATGTCATGGAAAGAAAAATGTGAGACAGATAACTTATTTAGAAACATGCCACAGAAAACTGACTTTTCCCGTTGTGCAATGCTTTGTGTGTATCTCCCGAGGCTTTCTTCTTTCAGTGGTGAGTTATTTAAGATGAATGATGGATAACTTAACACAATTCAGACGTCTTCTTTTCCTTTGCTAAGGATCAGGTGTGGGAAGAACTGCATGAATACTTAATGGGAGGAACGCAGTTATAGGTGAGAAAGTTGAAGTGCGATCTTTGATCGTAAAACGTATTAATGCTTAATCCTTTGTTATTGACATAAAAACTATTCTACTCTTGTTAATTGTTACGGCATGGACAAAGTCCAAGAGTTCCTTGAATGTCTTCTGTAGACCAGATGAAGGGATAATCCTGTTTCTGTCTATTAATTGCACTTTTCGACGTGTATTTTTTCTTAATTTGCTGAATGTGTGTAAGTGCAAGCTCCTGCGTTAAAATGATTTGCCCGATTTTCGTTTCAAGAGCATTCAAGGACAAAGAAAAAGCTTCTTGTTTCATTTTGGTTTTATCTCAGGCCCCTCCCGACTCTAACATTGGTAGGGATTAGTTTGTAAAGCATTAACTCTCTTCTCATGAAAATCCCAAAAAAGCAAGTATTGACAACTTGATCACATCAGACTCATCACATAACCTATTACAGGTAGAGCATGACCCTATATTCCATGTACTCAGACAGCCGAGGGTTACATTCACCGTTAGAGGAAGTCCAGTCCTTTTTTCCTTGCTCTAAACACAGAGCTGCTCTGCAAAGCAGCATATAACTCATTAGCACAATCTTGCTAATTGAATTTGATTTAGTGTCAACACTGTCACGGTCACATAGCAGCACACCAATAAAATTTCAGTCTGGCTTGCTGTGATCATTAAACCCAGTTATCTAACAACAGGAGCTTGGCCTCTGTGCTGTAGGTTGTCAGATCAAACTTGCCTGAACATTGGATTTTTACCCGGAGGCACATTGCGGAGAGGGAAGCTATTATTGCTTTAGGTTCCCTGGAAATTATTAGGACATTTCAAAAATTCTAGATAAAAAGCTGAGCTTATTGCCACTTTATGCTGAGATCCCTATTATTATCAAAGGCATTCTCTGGCTGCTAGATAAGGCCTCAAAATGTATTACCATAAGGGTGAAAGGCACATGGGGAACATACTTGGTAACATTTACCATGTCTTTATGCTCTTTAACTCAATATCTCTTCTTCTTTTATACATATGTATTTGATTCCACTAAGATAATTACATCTCATAGGCATAAAAATTTTTAGAATTATCTTTAAACAACATATAAAATAGCTGTTTTATTTTAAAGCTTGTATTTGCTCGCAGTAGAAAAGGGACCAAAACAACAACCTTAAAAGGTTACAGAATTTGATGACATATCCCCTGGAAAAGTCATCAATATCAGATCGGTGGGGGTCTGACACCAATGAGTTGTGGCCGCCACGGTGCAGGGGACTGAAGGCAGGAAGCTCTGTACACTGTGAAGTGGCCAGGCTGGGTACTACAGCTCAACTCCAATTCCACAAATCAGTTATAGAAGTAAAGATATTCCAATGAAAACATTTTCAAACATGTCAACCAGGCATTTCAAAAGGTCACACTGGTAAGACTCAGATGATGTGGTCTACAAGCTTGTATTCAACATGGAAGCCTTACCACTGAAACCAATAGATATTCTGGAAACCTACAGAAGTTTTTATAAATGAGAACATGGAACAAAGATATTATTTCCAATATTGAAAGTGAAGCAAGTAATCATAGATCAGACTTGTATGAGAGACAGGTCACAATGAGGTTTCTATCATATAGCAAGTGCTAGCCTCCAACGAATGTTTCTGGCATGGAAACCAATGGGAGATACACATACAGGTACAAAAAAGGGTTGAAATGATGTACTGCATTTATCAACTCAATTATGAAGTCACCCGTTTTAACCTTGATCTATAACTGTTATACCCAACTGAGATATCAAATCTGTATATTACCTTTAAAGAGGACCTGAGACATCCAACACAAACTCTATCCTTCAGAATCCATTATGCAGCTCCATGGATTCTTGGCCATCTTTTCCTCTAGAGTCCCCCACCCCTATTCCTGAGCTATCAGCCCTGTTAGATTTGGTGTCCATAATGAGAGCATACGCTGTCAATGGGGTGGTCATATATATAGTATTGTAAGACTAGATTTAGTAAAATATGTACATTTTCTATTTATATCTGGGCTTTGAAGTCAAGGAGGTGGCCTCATCAGTGATTGACAGCCTTTCCTCTATGACTGTGTATACAGATATAGCTGTCAATCACTGATAGGACCGACTTCTTGACTACAACATGCTGCTTGCAACTCAAACACCATGTTCAACATGACAGGTTCCCTTTAAAGGGAAGTGAACCTGAGTCCTTAGACACTTCCAGACCAGGTCAGACAGTATCAAGAGTGGCTCTAACAGCATGATTTTGTGAGATATACCAGAGTATTTCGCTCTGAGACTGTCTGTGGTCACTGGATAGTGGCAGAGAGCCCAGGTTCACTCCCTTTAGAAATAGGTGTTGATGATAACTCCCTCAAAAGTGCATTCCCTTCACTTTGGGCACTAATTGCTCTGAAATGGAGGGGAAAGGATGTGAGGGTTGAGTTGTTAGGCCAAGAATCAGAGGCCATAAATGGAACCTGAGAACTCGAGATTTTGGAGGATGAGACAGGTCTTTTTGGGGTTTGAGAATGGTTCATTTTAAACTCTAGCAGGGGCCTGGTATAAAGAGCACCAGAGAAGCAGATGAAAGGTATTTGGAACCCAAGAGGGCCTTAAGACCCCTTTGACACTTAAGAAGACACCAGTATTATAAACTGTACCTGGAAGGAGAACCAGTTAGATGTTTTGCATTGAGGTCCAGGAGCTTCAAGGTTCATCTCTGGCAGTCTAAAAAGGGATGGATTATGGTTTTTGTCCAAATGTAGTCTATAACTTACATATTACAGTATTCTTCAAAAATGATTATGTCTAGTGTAGTTCACACATGTAGGTGGCATGATTTGTGCACAAAACCTATCCCAGTCATGTCCTGGTCTTTAATCATAATGTCATGTGATTGCCATAAAGCCATTTAGTAATTACAAGGGATGTTGAGCCTATCCTTCTGTTTTGTTGGTGGACTCACCCCCAGCAGTACAAGCAGTTCTTAATACTTTAAGCGTAAAACCTGGACTCTTGCTGCTGTATTAAATTCAGGAAACACGTAGAATTTACTGTTTGTGCTGTGACTGCCTGGTGTGCCCTCACAGTGTATTAATTCAGCAGCTCAACCCCAGAACACCTCTCCAATGTTTCGTAGCCTTCTTAGCAGTAAAAAGGATAAAGTACAACCATTTAGCAGTATACACAAAACATGAGATACTGACACCGGGTTTAGAGATAAGCCAGAAAAACAGCAGCTTTATCATACTACTTGAAGCACAGGGAGGAATATATATCATATTTACTATACAATATATTTAACCCATTGTAAAGTACAAACACAGAAGGCAGACAATGGCTGTGGTACATGACAAAGATGAATCTGAACTTACGACCCACTGCACACTATATGTCTTTTTGAAGGGTGAATATAGCAATTAAACTTCAAAAATCAATAGAGCACACACTATTTAACAACCCTTTTATATTGCATATCAACGGGCCTTTGTGGTAGAATATAATCCTGTGACCTTGTGATAAAAGCTTGTGTGTAAAATTGCTGTAATTAGCCCTTCCTTGGTACAAACTAAACAGTTTCAATCTTAAAGATAGATTATGTATGCTTTCACTGACAGCTGTAGAAAAAGTACTGGAGAAATATTTTAGCAATGGCTCAATTAAAGCTCTACTGGGCCAAGGAAATGGCATCAGCTAGAGTCTCCTTCCTTTCGCCTTTACATAATAAATTGTATCTATCTATCTATCTATCTATCTATCTATCTATCTATCTAGCCATCTTTATTTATCTAGCCATTTATCTGTGTCTATCTATCTATCTATCTATCTATCTATCTATCTATCTATCTATCTATCTATCTATCTCTATCATCACCCTTTCATCACTCATAGTTCAGAAACCCTTACACAATACACCAAATTACTAAATATAAAAAATATTCTTTTCTACCCTTCTTTTTCACTGTGGGGGAAGGGAAAGGAAAACTGCTCTGAGCGCTATAACATACAGTAGCTGTGGTGCATTCATGCATAATAACTGAAGTACAGAAAATTACATCTCCATTAAGCTGTATGTTCCAGAAATCAGACGAGGGTCATCCCCATGCTAACTGTATCTCCTCAGGCTAGCCATTTACATGTCCAGTCTCACTGCCAAATACACACAAAACATTCCCTGTATAAGATGAATAAATATAATTCATGATATCTTATGTATGAACATTACATTTACATGCATTTTTAGATAAGATGTAAATGTCCATCTTCTCATATCATCAACATTGACCACCAGCCCTGAAATAGACCTGTGGGTGACAACACAAATCTCCATGGCAGTTGGGAGTACTGGTCTAGGTCTGCTCTAAGCTGTTGTAAAAGTGTCCACTTCTGAAGGTTAAAATTCTGTATTTTGACATTGATAAATATGTTTCACAGCTGGAACTAACAAGTCAGACCCCCATCATATCAATGATTACACTCTTGCAACCCCACTTTTTCAGTGGCAGGCAGCATGCACAAGACAATCCTGACTCCTAGCGAACATTGCTGCCTGCAAGTGATATGCATCCACTGCTTACCCCTGGCAAGGGTGGACTATGCGACCTATTGCTGTGGGACACATACTGTAGTGTTAAAAAGGGTGCAGCTAAAAAGTGAAATTTGTTTGGCAGCACTGTTCTGATGTCAATGGGTGGGGCAATTGTGTATTTTCAATGGAGGCAGACCATGCAACTGCTACAGGACCTGAGTCAATGGGAGCCCAGTGCTGAACTCCTTCTTTTTTTAGAACAAGAAAACTCTTCATTTTCATGCAGACAACACTATGAGGAGCTCAGTGCAATTAGATTATTAGAGCTTCCATTCCAGTAAATTGTAACTGCATAGATTCCATTGCATTGAGCTCCCCCTAGTGGTGGCTGCAGTCAGCCAGATTTGTAATAGAAAGGACGCAGGAGATTTATCGGTGTATGTATACCAGTTGATTGGTGTAACTGCATTGAGAAATATAATGTTCAGAATGAACATATGTATGTATAACCTATTCCACCTTTTCCAACATAGAAGTCAGATAAAATTGGGTGTGTGTGTGTGTGTGTGTGTGTTGGGCGACTTGTTATTACAGAAATCTGGAGTGTTGCCCTTTGAGTTGCCTGGGAGTGTTTGTAGTACACATACGTATTGGGGCCCATACTGTGTTTTGGTATGGGGCCCAATGAGATTTGTGTACGTCCCTGGGGTGGGGTATAATGGGGGCCCTTATGACTCTGTTATCCAATGGTCTAGAGCAGTCCCTGATTCTATACCCATTTTCAACTAATAATACATTTATAAATCTGCCCCAATGTGCAAAAAGTAGAAAGTGAATTAATCATGTATCTTCCGATGAGAGGACTCAACCATATTTTTGCTTTTATCGTCATACAGTACATTTATAAAAATCTGGCAACGGATTAAAAATGACCACTGGAGGTTTTAGATTCACCATGTCATTATTTCGGAAATGACCATGGACCTTTTATGAAAGAGATTTTCCCTGCTTTGTACTAAGCCTTATTTACTGTATGTTATTTGGGCAATGGGAAATTTAAGCAGATTTAATTGCCTGAATGTACATTCATTTGAGATATTTTCCAGCTATTAGGCTTTCAGTCGTGTTCTAAGGTGAGGCGTTAATAAATAGTCAGACAAGGGATACACGTATGAATAGAAGACACAGTGCAACATAACACATACACATTTTCAGAAGAGGCATTGAAAATGATGGCGGATGAGAAAGAAATTGTATTCAAGATAACTGAATTAAAAGACTATCTCACATCATATAGCTGGACTCATTTTGATAATTTGATGCTGGGCATGAATGTTTGCAGATAGTGTACTGCAGTAGATAAAATATAGTAAATGGGAAAAATCTGAATAGGAAATCACAGACAGGACATAATTAGAAATAATGGTCCTAGAAATGACTACACCTTTTGTCAGGCAAGAGATGCTCATTTAAAACCTGAACTTGCTCTTCTATGGTCACATGTAAGAAAGTTTGGCACTAAAAGCAAAAACTAAAAAACTTCTTGTATGGACACATCTCTAAAAAGTAAGAGAGTAATGGAAAATTATTACAATTTGCACATTTATTACTAATAATTACATCTCCAGTAACTCCTGGTTACCAAATAACCTTAGATGAATATATAAACCTGAAGACACGTAGAGAAAATCTAGATGGTGCCCCAAAGGCCAGGAGTTTTTACACTTGACACATTTAGAGGGCAAGGAACTGGTGATTATGTGCAGGGTATAGCTCGTGTAAGGCTACTCATACAGGAGATATCTCTCCTATATATCAGCTTGCATGTGCTATGACAGACAAAACCTCTACCTCCCTGGGAACAAAAGGTTTGGACAGTTGAAATCCAATTGTTCAATCGTTATTTCCCCTGAAATCTTCTATTGATGGAAAGTATGGAGGTCACCATACAAAACAGATTGCTGGACAATCTAACCAACACTGAAAACATTTAAAAACTGTAGAATATTTTTCATGGTTCAACCCCTTTAAGGCATTGGAAACTCGGGGTCTCTGTCACGTTATACATATATGTTCACATTGCAGATAGTGAAATGGCTGGGTCACAATAAATTAGACATGGATGATTAGTCAGTTTGTAGCCTCAAATGAGGCCCAATTATTGTAGCCTCCTTTCCTTAGATCACAGGATGTTCCCTATTACAGATATAACAAAGCTAAGTTTGTCATTTGGCACAACTCTTTGTGATATTGCCGGTTTTATATAAGACTAACTTATCCATGCTCAGAAAGCTATCACAATCTATTAAAAATTCCCAAGGAGTAGGATGATATATTCAGCACTGTTACATATGTACATGGTGCCCCAGGCTTTCCTCACATAATTATAATTACTTGGGAATCTAGATATGGGGGGGTGGGCGAGAAGCAGATGGGACAAATGGCATAGTCAAGGTGCAGAATCTGTTGGCGGAAGAGATGTGGCAGAAGTCAATATCAAGCTGGTAGTATGAAGGTCAACAATATTAGCAAGGTCTACAATGGTGATAAAATAAAATGTAATATTCAAAATTCTGCTTATTAGCAATGTTAATGAAAGGCTTTTGAAGTCTGTAATTGTTCCCAGATTCTTGGATGCTGAGGTCCAGAACTAGACATGAGAGACCTTCACATGAAAAACCTAAAGGGACACTTTCATCAGAATCTGATTATCACATATTAATAACCTGTATGTGTATTTTAAAATAAATAAATAATGAGTTGATGTTTTTCTGAGTGTCTGAGCATCTTCAAGTCGTTCTATGTATTCTTCTTCCTGTCCTTGCTCTTTAAATTCCTCTTTGTGTGAATTTTTATCAAGGCGCACAGCATCGCTTCACTTTCTCAGTAATGTCATCACTGCGACCAAAGACAGCCCCCTGTAGAGACTCAATTGGAGCATCACAAATTCATCAGTGTAATGCTCTTCTGTGGGCATCTATAAGTAGGTCTATCAACAGAACAGTAAAGGTAGCGTACAGTCATCTTATTCTACACCTATTATTAGCAGGAGGATTGCCCTTCAGATAACATCTTCCCCTCACAGCAGAAGTAAACTGACACTGACTTACCTATTTATGTAGGAATTTTATCTCTCTGTACTGACTGCTGTAGAAAGACTTTATTTAGTATTTAATTTTCAGTGACATACTACTGTTAAAATGAAAAATAAAAACAGAAAAAACAATAAAATGTGCTTTCTATTAATCTTAAACTTTTTTAAAAAATATATCCCTTTCTTATGGACATCCACAAAAAGGACAAGAATAGGACATCTTTTTGGCAGGGCCAGACATATGGATGCTGGCAGCACAGTGTGTGCTGTCCGCATCTATTGCGGCCCCATTGAAATTGATGGGTCAGAATCCAATCTGCAAAAAATGCAGATTGGATGTGAACTGAACATACGGCCGTGTGCATGAGGGCTAATATTTACCATGATAATGTACTAAGGTGGAAGAGGGTCAGATTGTGTGACCAGAGAATATTCTTGAGAGTGAGATACAAACTGTATCAGGGCCCATACACATGACCGTGGTCCTTTTTCTGCATTTGATTTGCCTTTTTTTGCGGATAGGATGTAGACTCATTCACTTCAATGGGGCTAAAAAAAATGCAGACAGCTATCTGCATCTGTATATCCCTTCGTCGGCACTGAAAAAAAAAAGAACATGTCATATTCTTGTCCTTCTTTGTGAAAGAGTGGGAAAAAATGACCGGTATCCGTGTTTTGCAGATATGCAATTTGTGGAACGCAAAAATGGCTACAACTGTGTGTGTGAGCCCTAACTAGCATAAAACTAAGGGCCCATCATATGACCGTATTTTTTCTTTCTGTATCTGTTCAACAATTTTTCAAATCAGATGTGGAACCAAATGTCCATTCTGCAATCCTGCAAAAAAGATAGAACATGTCCTATTCTTTTGTCCGTTTTGCAGACAAGAATAGGCATTTCAATCATGGGGCAGGACGTTCTGTCCCTCAAAATGCGTAATCAACAAAAACGGATGTGGTCGTGTTAATGCACTCTTATAGAAAGATATTTGACTTGTGTTGTTATGAGATACGAGGGGACATTTATAAAAACTGGTGCTAAGGAAAACAGGCTTAGTTGCCCATAGCAACCAATCAGATTCCATCTGAATCTGAAAAATGAAAGGATCAATCTGATTGGTCCTTTGATAGGTCAGTTTTCCTTAGCATCAGTTTTGACAAATGTCCCCCATAATATTGCTCTTAGACTGGGTTCACATCAAGTTTTTCCCATCCGTTTAACGTATACAAAAAACTTTCTACTGTAAAAAATTATACTTTTTTTTATAATTTTACCATTGTAAAAAAAAAGTATACATTTTTTTTTGCCGGACTGTGCAGGATACAAGAACACAGTGTGCTGCGTTTTTGTATCCCTTTTTTTTCTAATGTATATGTCAAACAGAAAGATTAAATGCGATGTGAACCCACCCTTAGCAGTTTCATACATTGTAGTGCCAAAAAAAACGAGACATTTCTCCCAAACATTTCTGCTCCACGAAGTCACATTGCAGAGAAAAAGGTAATGACGACTAATAAGCAGTAAAAGCAGAGAATACAAATCGGACTAATTTATCTGTGACGCAGACAGAACAATCCAGCCTGTAATTCACATGTTCTGCACAACAAGCGGGATGCAGGCTGCTTGTTTTCAAGCGAGTGCCTACCCAAGACAGCTTCGTTTACACTGGAAATCAAGGTAATTAAAAGCCTTCTAGCAAAGACAAGAGACAGTGATGTAAGCGGCAGCGTTGTGTTGTGCTGAACCACGGCTGCAAATCTGCTTGTTAGCCACATGATGTCACTGAAATCTACAATGTGAACCAGACCTAGCCTAATGCGAAAACTTGTTGGATGACAAATTTGCAAATCGAAAAAATAGCTCAAGGGATAAAACTGGAGGATTTCTCATTAGTTATAAATTGAAATACTGGCTTACTGTACGGAGAGTACATTAGTTATTGGGTTAAATCACACAGCTGACAACCGATATGATCACTGTTTAATCTTCTGCTTTTAGGTGTTGAGTGAAAATATTGGTACAATTAGAGCAAAGTAGAAATCTAACACTAAACAAGATGACTACAGTCTGTACCGCAGCCATTAGCTTCACCCAACGTTAGTCACTGTGCACACGCTTTTTACTATCTGGAAGGCACAAACACATAGGTTATAGGCCATAAAGCTTTGACCATTTTCCTAAATTAGGCCCAGAAGTTTCTTATGGTGGCAATGGTCAGTAGTGTACTACAGATGAGTAAAACAGTTCTAATCAAATCTGTGAAAATTAAGGTGGCAAAAGAGAAAAAATTAATAAAGCATTAAAAAAAGAGAGACACAAGAGAGAAAAAATATGAGTCCAAGAAGACTTCAGAGTGTCATACACATGTTTTCATGCCAATTCAAGAATTTTTGATCTGGTAGGATCCAATTTCAGTCCCAAATTGAACCAGCCAACCGATTCGCCCAAATTGAACCTGAAACAGATTTTAAATGATTCGCTCATCTCTAGTCAGTACGGTTTGGTTGCTTTAGGACTTAGAAAACTAGACATAGCATACTGGATATTATATAATAACTATTATATATAATAACTATAACTATTTGATATTCATTCTGGCCTAACACAGATGCAAGCAACAGAACAACCCAGTTCTCTGCGAGTATTAAATATACGCTATACAATGACAGTCCTGAGAAAGGAATGAATATATGCAGTATATAAGATTTTACTGTAATATTCATTGGTACAGTATGTAATCAGAAGACATTGCTAAGATGTAAAGCAGCTTGAGGCTCATCTGATATCCCAGATTCATTAATATGTATCTGGGATTGCAGAGAAGTCTTCTAACATACTGTATTTCAATGATGTCACTGGAAATTGTCATGTTCTGTACTTGTTGTGGCTTGAAATACTCCTCACGATGTTTGACAAATCAGGGGCACATATTAAAACTGTCACTCATAGGCACCGTAGCTCTCTTTGGCAACTTGTGCAGTGTAAACCTCCACTTAAAGGGGTTCTCAAAGAGTGCCAGTTGTACAGGGGCCATTCATGTATAAGTGAGACTTATACATTACAGCCCATGGACAAGAAAGGTGCTATTTATGGACCTTTTATTCTAAGTTTTATGACTTTACTGTCTATCTATCTATCTATCTATCTATCTATCTATCTATCTATCTATCTATCTATCTATCTATCTATCCTGCTCCTTGTTGACTACAGGAGATCTGCTCTGCCATTCATGTAGTAGTATGTCATTTCTTTATGATAACTAATTCATATTACATATGACTGATTCAAACATTCTTCTAAGGCGTCATGCACATGACCATATCAGTTTTGCGGGCGGCAAATCGCAGATGCGCAAAACACGATGTTTGCGTCCCACATTATCACGTTCTGCACATGCTGCATTAAGTAAGATGTTTTTGCATGACGGAACAACGGACATATGGATGCAAACGGCAAACGGCACATTTTTTGCAGCCCCCTTGAAGTGGATGGAGCAGAAGTGGACCAAAAATAGAGCCATGTGCATGGGGCCTAACAATGTGTTAGTATAGTATAGAAATGTTCATAAATACAGGGTTTTTTTTTGTTTAGGTCCGATACGATCTGCACAAGTTTTACAGAGACTGCAGTGCACCCATATGGTTCTTACGAGAAACGTATATTGATGTCAGTACTATTTCCTGAACAATCAGCAGCCTGTCTAGGGCACTAATTAGAAAAGTTAAATCTGAGCACAGAGGCCCATGCCCTATTAAAATCTGCATACTTCATATTTTCCCACCCCTGTACAGAAAGTGACAGCTTATCTTTCAATGCCAGCTTTAAATGTGCTGGCAAAAGATTGCAATTGTCAGCAAAAATGTCCCATCTACTTCAATAGTGCACACACTTCCCAAGAATCACAATACTGGGATGCTTATGGAGGTGGAAATATTAGAAATACAACTTTCTGAAGAAGAGCATTTGTTTGACATCTAATAAGATTACAAGATGAAAGTGTGTAAGGCAATGCTGGTATTAGATAGTACAAGTACTGTATATGGATATCTTATATACATCCTCCTGATATACTTTATTTATCTACGAAAAATTGAATGGACTTACAAAAATAGTTTCAAAAGAGATAGACAAAAGTGCAATTAGGGTTCTGCCCTATGGCTTGAAGGAGAACTCTCAAAAATGGAGCTTCTCATTTTTATTGTTATGCACTCTTATTGACGCTCCTCCTTTTGATGCTCAAATGGTTTGTCCATGATTGGGGGGCCTTTTGGCCTGACCCCACCCCGACGTGTCGCAAGACCTATGAAGGGAAGTATACACCCTGTCCTGGCTCCTTCAGTCCCCTGTGGCCACCAATGTGTTCTTGTCTGATGTATCAACATCTACTTTGACAGTGGTTATGTGTCAAGTGTCCACTATGCATGACGGGACCCACTGACTTGATGCATGGGGAACACAATTCTGGCAAATGCCAGATGGGCCAGTGCTGGAGTGGGCTACTTGCTGTGGCATCACTAGGTGAAAACATCCACAGTTTGGGCCCTGGATGTTATCCACAGGGACCCGAAAGTAGTGGCCATGGAACAATTGTATCACTGCCCTCAAAACGGTGATACAGTTGAATAGTGATGAGAGGCATTGGAACCAATGGTTCTCAATCCCGCCATTCACTCTCATAGGCTATGAGGTGGTCACAAGGCAATCACATCATTGTGACCACTTGTGCTGCCCCAAAAGTGACAAAAACATTCCCAAATCACACCACAGGTCAGAAGGGGCCTGTGGCCTGCTTTGCAGACTTTAACTTGGAGCATCGCTAAGGTGAGTAATTTGGGAATTTTTCTGTCACTTTTGGGGCAATACTGGGTGCCAGTATAACTGCTGTGGACACAATAGGGAGCACTATAACTACTGGGGGCAGGGGGCACTACAGAAGGGCCTTATAACCACTGGGCCACTATAGAGGACTTTATTACAACTGGAGGCACTTTAGGGGACCTAATTACTACTGGGGGTACTTTAGGGAGCTTTATGACTACTCTGGCCACTATAGGCAGCCTTATTACTACTGGGAACACTTTAATGGGCTTTATAACTACTGGGGGCACTTCAGAGGGCCTTATTACAACTGGGGACACTTTAGGGAGCTTTATGACTACTTGGGGACCTTTAGGCAGCCTAATTACTACATGGGCATGCTTCAGAGGACCTTATTTATCCTGGGACACTTTGGAGAGCTTGATCATTACCGAGGGCACTATGGATCATTATTACTACTGTGAGGAGATTATTATTATTGGTCACAATATGGAGGGCACTACAAGTGCATTTCACATTCACCACCCAGTAAGTGGGCCTGTCTGTTTTAAAATGCCTGGGATAAATTTTGGTCCCAGTTCAGCCCTGCTACTGGGCATAACATTGACATATGTGATTAATCAATTGGATTGGTAGAAATCTGTTTTTTGTGAATATCAGCAGAATTGTTCCTGAAGAGAGAAGGAAACATCATCTGAGGCTGCTTTCCAGGGTCTGAGTTGAGTTTCTTATGGTGGTCATACACAGGCCAACTATTTAATGTGTATGGGGGTGTCTCAGCTCTCCCATAATGGAGGATGCAGTTCTGAAGGGAAGTAAGCCACCTTGGGAGCAGATCATTCCCTTCTCTCTATTGGGAACACAATGCAGAGCATGCATGTGTATGAAGTATGAAGGGGAGGGGGTGTAATACCTTTTGGCTGCTAGCTGATGTGTATGGCCAGCTTAAGTTCCAGTAAAGTAAAATCTGAATGCTACAGTGAACAGTGCTATTCTACAGAATTCTGCAGTTTTTCTGTATTAGAATTACAATGTACATGATGCAAGATTCATAAAAATATGGCATGCTCAGTTACATCGGGAACTACTATCCTGGCCTGAGCTCTGATTTACACCCAATCAGACATATTTAAGATAAAATGAAAAGCTGGCTAGTCCATGTGCCACTTTGTGCAAAATACATTGATGCACATGCTTGAGACAAGCCTCAAAGATGGATGAACTAAGCGGCAGCATTAGTAACACCGCCATCCTTTGCTAGAAGGATAAAAGTCTTTGTAACCAGGTATGCGTTTAAGAGATGTAAAAGGCAAAATAATTTAATGTTTTCAGCACAATTTCATAGCAATATGACACAACCATTTTAATAACAGTGGGGTAGCTAAGAAAGGTTTATTTTGTGCTGCAATATTGTACCTGTGCCATTTTTAGTTTCCGCCAAATTTCTGATTTTGATTGTTGAATGAGTCTAAATCTGTGCTGTTGTTTTAGAATACACTATCAGAATGCTACATCTTTTACATGTACATGTTGGAGCTAGTAGAGTTTTTGTCCAAAACATGCAATGAAATTTGGTGAAAAAGTTATCTAAAAAAACATTGTGTTTAGAATGCCGTAAATGAAACAAAACAGTGGTCCCTCAAGTTACAGTATTGATTAGTTCCATGACAACCGTTGTATGTTGAAACCATTGAGTAATCGGTTCCATGCCAAAATGTCATCCAAGATAAGAAAAAAATGAAAATTTAAGAAAAATAACAGCAGATAATGCAGACAGATAAAACAAATCCTTACATATAACAGTCAGGAATAGCTGCTAACTAGTAACTAATACAGCTAGTTCATCAGAGAAGTGGCTTTGAGTGGTTGGATCTGAGTTTGAGACATTGCATGTTCATTCTAGTTTCAACTTGAGATGGGTCAGAAAAGACCATTGTGTACGGCGTGTACAGTGTTTCACTGTACGGCGGCGGCTTCAGGAAGCGCAGGGCATCATAGCAACCAATGACGCCGTGCGCTCCCGTCCTCTGGGGCAGCACAGGCCGGGCTTTAACGGCCCGTATACGGCCGTGAAACACGGTCATCTGAACGGGGCCTTACACTTTAAGCACATCCTCCACCAATGGCCTCCTTATTATATGACTCCCCCATAGTGTATAATTATTTTCTTATCATAGGCATTATAGGGAATTAAGCTTGCATGTTTAATGTTTTAATACAATCTACAGCGCATATAACTGTAAAAAGTCCTTGAGTTCTCAACCAGTTATTACAAATTGGAGACATTTTTAATAGCTGCTTTTATACCAGAATACAATAGAATCATAATCCATGTGGTCATGCTATGTTTTACTTCAGTAATTCTGTATCATGTAATAAATTAAACCATATCCAGCAAGGCACACAACAAGCCAATGCAGTATACAAGGGTCTCTTTCGCCTCATGACAGCCCGTCAAACTCTGTTACTTCAGTAATTGCCGACAATATACACTTCCCTTTTATGCAGCTAAAATATATTAGAAAATGCAAACCATTATAAAACCCAACCTCACAATTTCAATTGTTACAGTGGCAATTACACTTGACAAAATTATAATATCACAGTCATCATTTCCATTAAAAACAGGAAGAAAAACAAAGTAATAAAATAACATTTTATCTAGAAGTTTTTGCAATATCCAGCTATTTTACCATGCCAGGCTTCTCTCCTGTATGTTAAGTTATTGTTAAAGTAATGCAGCTCCATGGCTATTTTCCTATGGGAAATAATAATAGTCCTATTTATAGCTGAAATCCTATGCCATTTACTGCACTTGTGTCACTAGGCAAAAAAAAAAGATTTCTATTGGCTTCCATTTCTACAGAATTAATGGAAATGAATGCTCCAGGCAAGACAAGAATAGTACAGTGTGCACCTGAATATCAGTCCCTCGGAAAAAGACTGTCCACTGTTTGACTTTGAACACAAAGGGATTCATCCATGTAATATCTTGTACCGACTTAGAATTTACACACAAGGGCAGACGTGTATGTGGGGAAAGAGCCTAGTCTGAATTTAGACTTAGTAACCCCACTGTTACCCTCTGAAGTTTGGCATAACATCAGAAAACCATCACTGGACCTCCAACTATATCACTGCTGTACACCATACATATAAAGCCATAAAAAACTATTATTGCCTACTCGCACATCGTGGTAAAAGCTGAGAATTATTTAGGGTTCTTTTTTTTTTACTTTTCCAAAACACATTAAGCGATATTCACACTTTGTGTTGTGGTGCTGCAAACAAAGCCACAATACGAATCTAGAGAAAGAAATGTAGGGTTACATTGGGACTGCATTAGAGATGAGCAAATCGAAATTCAACCCGAATTTCTTCAGATTCGTTTGGGTAGACTTTTTTGATAGAAAGAGAGACTTTTCCAGACATTAAAAGCACTTTAGACTTGGGTAATTCGCTCATCTCTTGACTGCATCTGTGAAAAATCACATTAAGGCAGTGAATATAAAAATCATAGTCATGGTTTTTATGTGTAATGTCAAAGGATGTTGTTTACGCCCCCACTCCCCATTGACTACATTGATTTTGCATATGTCCCTTTCATTTATTTAAAGGGTGGTTGCACTTTTCTGTCACCAAGTGCTACTGCTATAATGTATTTACAGTAAATAAATATAGCAACTTTGCAGAAAGTCATGATTAGGGATGGGCGAACCCAAGGAAGTTCTGGTTCGCCGGGTTCGGCCGAACTTCAGGTCAAAGTTCGGGTTCGGGACCCGAACTTGACCCGAACTTCATCCCGAACCCGGACCCCATTCAAGTCAATGGGGACCCGAACTTCACTTTATTATTTTCCATTATAACATAGTTATTACGGAAAATAATAGCATTCTTAAGACAGAATGCTATATAAAATGGCCATCCAGGGGTTAAAAATAATAAAAGAACTCACCTCATCCACTTAATTGCACAGCCGGTGTCTTCTTGTTAATTCTGCAGGACCTGCAAAAGGACCTGCAATGACGT
Organism: Rhinella marina; assembly: GCA_900303285.1. Classification (NCBI taxonomy): domain Eukaryota; kingdom Metazoa; phylum Chordata; class Amphibia; order Anura; family Bufonidae; genus Rhinella; species Rhinella marina. The sequence continues at coordinate 100,791 of ONZH01000579.1, read as the reverse complement.
CACCGCGCTCACCACGTGATAAGCGCGATGAAGTCATCGCAGGTCGTGCTGAATGAAGATAGAAGGTCCTAACTCAACTCTAGTCGTGATATAAAAAATAGTCTTCGCCTTGTGTGTCAAAAGTTACTATGCAAAACTATGTGTCCACACAAACCCTCAGTAGTCTGATGCCACAGTCATAACTGTGCAGCAGTGCTTGGTAGATTTGCAAGCATAGGGAGAATGTGGATGTGAGACTAGCTACAGGATCAGACCACACAAAGTCTGTTTGTAGTCTGTAACCATGGAGACACATAGAAAATGGTGAGGTATTTTTAACCAAGACAATTTTCAAAGGTGTCCACATCCTCAGGCACTCTGTCTACAAAACACATTTGGCTATGGCTATGCTATATGGTTGGTGTTTTTGCATGTCAATTGTTTTTACTGAATAACAAAGACAACACTGGAATACATTACAGGCATAAAACCCATTTCTAAATGAATGGAATAATGGAAAGGTATAAAAACAAGATCCTAACAGATTATTAAAGATCCATCCAGGGGATCCTACCCGTTGCATCATGGATCCAGTTAAATGATAGCAGAGTGAACAGAATGTAAGTTAGTTTCATGTGTTTTGTCTCATAAAAATCATGTAAAAAGATCAGTAATACAATGTAGTTTTTATATAGATATTTCCTAGAAATGGTACTTAAAGGGAGTCTGTCACCAAGAAATTCACTGTTAAACCAACTGAATATAATGATACCTTTAACTTAGCAATCTATCACTTCATTCTGGAGAAACAGTACTTTTAGTCAATATACAAATGAGTTAAGTTAAGTGCTCTGAGGGCGGTGTCAGCCACTCTCTGTGCACCCTTGATTTTCTTGCTCCCTCTGCAGCCCCTCCCTCTTCTTGATTGACAGGGCCAGGCTCATGTATAGTCATCTCTCCTGGCCCTGTCAATCAAGAAGGAGAGGGAGGAACTAGAGAGGAAGCAGGAGGAGTAAGGTTGAACAGAGCAGCTTGGGCCCACACTCGGTGCACTTAACTGCTCATTTGCATATGGATTAAATGTACTCTTTTTCCAGAATAAAACAACAGATCTCTAAGTGAATAATATCATTACATTCATTAGAGCTAGCCCTACTATTGTGCCTGGTTTGATAGCGAATTCCTTGATGACAGATTTCCTTTAAAATATCCTGACTATTTAACATAAAAAACTACATTTGATTCTACTGCAGATTTTTTCTTGTGGACAAAATATAATAATACATCTAATAAAACATAATAATAATTATACACATGCACAAATTCTAAAATGAAACACCTCAAAAAGCGATATACTATAAGATAGATGGAATTACTCATTTTTAGGATTTAGGGGTTTAGGATTTGGGAAGGAAGAAGACCTAAATAGCACATAAATAGGATAGGAAAGTCATTTACAGTGTGGAGGTTCTGTTGGCTGTGGAAATAATCTCATATATCATTTAAAATCGTGTGATGAGGGATTTCAGCAATTGCTGTTCTAACAACAACCTCAGGGCATTTGTCTTTCCCGTCTCACTCCACTTCAGTATTTTTCTCTTTCATTTTAATAATACCCGTGAGGCTACGTTATTGTAAAATAAGTAGATTTTTTTTTAGATACAGTCTGCCGCTAACACAGTTACATTCATATTACACAGTAAGAAACAGCTCGGGTGTTACAAAAATAAAAAAGCAAACACCTTTTCAAGAAATATGCCATGCTTAACACACATGGAGCACCCGTTGTAAGGATGACTCTGAATTGCACTTTAACCAAATGGGAGACAATATGCTCTATAAGCTAGTAATGTATTTACATCTGCTAGATCTATAAAAGTGCATTAACACTTCAGTCCCAGAGAGATCACAGATTTATCATTTTGCCTCAGACCATAATTTGGGGATCATTTACTAAACGACTGATCTCTATATTATGACACTTTTCTACTACACCAGTAATAAAATTACATATTCTTATGTTTATTGGAATTAAAGTAGACAGATATCTAGTATGATCTGATTTTCATATTTGCAAACCAGTCCAATATAGCTCTTCTTTCACACTAGCGTTAGGCTTGTCTGGCAGGCTGTTCCGGTAGGGAAATGCTACACTTGCACACATGTGCTGCAGGAAGTCCGGCCCCATTCATAATGGGGATGGGCCGGAGATCCTGCAGCAGCACGGCAAAGATGCTGAGAGTGGGCCGGACAAAAACCGCAGCATTAGTATGCTGAACAGCCTGCTGGACAAGTGTAACGCTAGTGTGAAAGAAGACTAAGTGTTAGCATACCCATTAGATGAATGGTGGTGTCCTGACTCTCCTCCAACAGTAGATGCCAGGGCAAAGAAGAAACAGACAAGTCAAATTTCAACATGTCTGGTCCTTTGTACTCAAAGAAGATAAGCTGCTGGTAGAGATGTCTGATGGAGGCATACACCCTTCTCCCATGCATGTTGAACTTTTATCAATGAGATGTTTCTGGCATTGCAGGTCAATTGCAAACGTGTGAATGATGTTGATTTACAATACCATAATCAATCCATGGACAAGAGTGGTGCTATTTTTGGGAAAATGGCAGATCCATCTCGTAATCTCATCCCGTTTCAAGGGGTTGTTTGAGTTACAAAAGAAGAATGTCTCCCAGACAGGAATTGCTATTGTTATGATTCTCCTCAACGGGCTTTGTTTGTGTGACTACAGCAATGATGTGCCCATATACTCCATGTAACAGCTGCAGCCAGTTACTCCCCTAAGCAGTCACATACCAGATACTTCAGAGGCCAGTGATTGGCTGCAGTAGTATACTGGTACATCAGTGCTGCAGCCAAGAACATGATGTAATGGCTGTACCTAGTGGTGCAGTGGTGCTGGAAGTGGAGGTAGGGGGTGGTTGAAATAAGTGAGTATATGTTCTTTTATTACTTTATGACAATTCTTGCCCGGGGGAAATTTTTTTTTTTTTAATATCAAGGTTCTTTAAGAGGTCAAGTTATTTAAAGGGCTAAACCATGTCATGCTATGATTCTGGTTGTAAAATATAATGATTATTGGTCAAATGTCACTGTGTACAGGATTTTGTGAGAGATCTTCAATCAAGATGGTGGTGGCCACCCGTTGAGAGCAAATGGAGGAGGTAAGTATGATTTTATTTGTTTTCTACACTATTTCAGATAAAATCGATTCGCTACCAAGAAGCACTAGAAAATTCAGCTTTGTGGCAAATCAACTTTATCCTGAAATTCGGATCAAATTCCACTTTGTTGAATTCGATTCACTGAACACTAATTATTGGCATAAATGTGCAGTACATCATGGCTTACTAACTTGCACTTGTTTGAAAAGTTGTGATATGTCTTATGATGTATGAAATGTGTTGCTATATGAATTACATGAAAAAAGCAATACTTATACCACTATTAACCAGTGCTCACATGTCCATTGTCATGTAATGCAGAATGAGGCTTATGCAGCATAACTGGTACACATACACACATACAATCACACTAGACACACATATTATTTTTATATATTGATTAATTTGGATTCAAAATACATGAAAAAACTACCAGTACAGAGTTTACTTTTTATTCGACCAACTAGCTCAGCAAAAGTTATTAGGCACATTAATCGATGTTAATTTGGTTTAGTAAGTTATTGTGAAAAGGGTTTTTGAGATTAAAGGGGTTATCCGCCCTTTTCTTACTGATGAGCTATCCTTTGGAAACTGTAGATCATCGGTATCTGATCCCAGGTGTCGAACCCCCACCGATCAGCTGTTTGAGAAGGCAACGGCGCTTGCAGTAGCGAAGTGGCCTTCTTGCTGCTTCCCGCAGGTCAATGATGTCACGACTATAGGTCACGTGGCCTGGGTGCAGCTCCCATGGGCTGAATCTGGTACATATATATTACAGTTTATATTATTTCAACATTTCAGACCTTCAGTACCAAGCACCATGGTGCAAGCCTTCTAATACAAAAATAGGATGAAAGAGTTTGTGACATATGCCTCTTTTTAATATCTTAAAATGTGACCCATTTACAGTGAGCCTTGAGGTGTCCATGCACCTTAAATATCTATTAGCCAAATGCTCCTTCAGCAGACAGCTATCTCTTCTGGATCCCCCATACACTGTTTGGCTGAGTGTGTATGTGTTTTCAGTGGGGAGACAGAAGAATGCTGCTCCCAGACAACTCTGGCAGTTTACAAGGGATGTGGCAGGAAAATTTTGGTTCCTACTATGGAGTAAACATATGCCAGTAAACTTAAAGGTGTTTTGTCACTTCAGCAAATTGCATTTATCATGTAGATAAAGTTAATACAAGGCACTTACTAATGTATTGTGATTGTCCATATTGTCTCCTTTGTTGGCTGGATTCATTTTTCTATCACATTATATACTGCTTGTTTCCATGGTTACGACCAACCTGCTTTTAACGCTTCCTGTACCAGAGTATCATTTAGAAGGGGAATTAAAAGGGTTTTCTGAGGTATTTTAATGGTTCCTTTACACGGGACAACGATCTAGCAGATTGTCGGGAAGGAAATGTTCTTCCTGACAATCTGATGATTGCTAGTGGAGGAGACTGGTGCATTTACATGCAACGATCTCCTCCAAACTATAGGAAGGTGTGAACCCTAATGCCATCGTTGTTCCCCATACTGTCTTGTTGTTTCCTGGATTGTGCTTACACAGTACGATCTGCAAAGATTTTTGTGCTGCACAAAAGATACAGTTACCTGATGACCAAGCCTTTTGCTTGTTCATCGGGTAATCAACGGTGCATTTACACTGCCAGATCATCACTTACGAGTGTTACCAGTAACGCTGGTTAGCAATGATGCGTTCAATTGTTGGCCCGTGTAAAGGTTGCTTAAATGATAATCTATCCTCTGGGTCTGCATAGGTCATCAGCATCTGATTGGTAGGGGTCTGATACCCAGGACTCCCGCCAATCAGCTGTTTAAGAAGGCATGAGTGTTCGCAGTTGTGGCACAAACTCCTCTCAGCCACTATACAAAGCACAGTGCCGTACATTGTATAGTTTTTGTACTTGATATCGTAGCCCCACTCACTTCAATAGGATTGAGGTGTTCCTAGGCCATGTGACCAATGAACATTACATTATGCGCTACTGCAAATGCTAGTGTCTTCTCCAACAGCTGATCAGCGGGTGTCCCGGGTGTTGGACCCCACCAATCACATACTAATGATTGATCCAGAGATTAGGTCATCAGTTAAAATATCTTGGAAAACCCCTTGCAAATTGGTAAAGCAGAACATTGCTCAAAGATACAGTTTTCTTATACCCGAACCTGTCTATTCCCTAGATGCTGTTGTGCTCTGCTGTATGTAATAAGTAGCCATCATTATATCCAGCTATTGTTTTATAATAAAGGGTCCATTTACTAAAACACCCCAGCTGTGAACCAGAGAAAATCCAGTTAATAAAAAATGCATTACGGTTATGGGATCCAAAGGAAAACTGTTCATTAATGTTATAGATTTTACAGTTAGTGGCTTGATGAAGATGGAGAAAAACAATGTGTGTTCATTATGTTCTGTCCATAAAGCCTTCTCTCCAGCGATCTGAGCAACCAGAGAATTAAATAATACACTGCTTATTACCTAAGCACTATATCGTGTACAGGGTTATCACACGTAGCGCTAGTTGAGACAATGGATATATAAAAAATGGAATTTGAGAATTTTAATAAACATAATTCAACCTTACAATTATCTTTTGCTATGTGCATTGGTGCTAACTACCATCTAAGATAATAAGTAATATAAGATTAGTCTGTAATGGGCTCTGCTATCAATGTGCATTTATTGTAGTAGTTTCCTCCTATAGGACAAATGCACCTGTTGGGTCCTCTCAAACCCCAAACACCAACTGCAACCTCTGTATCCCTAATAGTTATACACCTTACTATGATATAATGGATGAGGTCCTAGATTTGTCAAGAAAAGGGTTGCATTTGAGCCACCAGGTTTTAAGGGAACCAGTCATCATGAAAGTGCAATCTACACACAACATGTTATAGACCAGGAGGAACTGAGAAGAATCACTGTATGAGTGTATATGCAGAAAAAGCTGTCAATAACTGAGTATACCTGCAGATTGGACTCCTGACCGCAGAAATATCAAAAAGTTAAATGAATAAACTACATGTTTTACCAAGTCTTTTCTCTCAAAACTATATATCAATCTGCTCAGCTCCTCCCGCTCTATAACATATTTAAGATTGCACTGCATTTTCATGGTGACAGGTGGAATCTGACTTAGGCCTCCCACCCAGGCAAGCCAGTACTCTCTGCACTGATGAGGGGCAATCACCCCAAAACAGCTGTCTGCAGATGAGGTGCTGGCTTATTTAATATCCAAGTCATGTCTGAAGGCCCATTTAAAGGGCCAAATATGGCCTTAAAGGATAGCTGCCTTACATCTGGTGGCATTAAAGGCAGAGCTTGTTAAGAGCTCATTCACATCCGTTTCTTCCCAGGTTCCATTTAACGACATACATTTTTATCATTGGCATTGCCCATAGTCTGTTCTACTTCCCTGGGGCTCTTTATTAGCCTGAAATTCGATGACAAATGAAGATGCCAGTGAAATTTGAATAATTAGTTGCTTGTCTGAAAACAAAACATACAAGTGAAACAATTTGCTTTTATTATCTGCTGATTTAACCCCTTCAAGAAAAATTTTGAACAAGCCATGAAGAAATCTGCTTGCTCTTGTCAAAGATCTTGAAAGTTGACTGTAAAGATGTTTAAAGGAGTTGCACACTGCTAGTACTGCATATTGTGTTAGACAGGGGTGTGTAGTGAAATTGCCACCTTGTTGTTGTGCTTGTTGACAGATTAAATGACCCTCTACACTGGTGGTCTTTCTGGACCTTTCGGGACCTGTTTGCCAATTTTGAATGCCCTCATGTAACCACTGCTCTCAACACCTCTAACAGATAGGTCAGAATGGCCTAGATGGTGGGGAAATGTCAACTGGGCAAAATATTGTTGAGTGTGTTATAGAGGCATGTCTAGCAGTCAACAATCTACCCAAAAGTGGCCTCTGCGAGCCTTTTTATAGGACATGGGGGAAGCACTTTTATGGCCCCTTTTGGCAAGACCCATTGTCTAAATAGGCCACACATGTATTCATTCACATATCTGCCTGAGAGATAACTGCATGCCAAGTTTTGCAGCAATAAGACATTCCTCTCTGGGCCTCTGTCCCTGGAAAAAAAATTGTAAATGAAAGGCTTTACTTTGGCTTCCCTCCTACCATCCTTGCTATTATTTTGCCTGCATTCCTATCCTTCAGTCTAGGTCAAAAATTGGGCTGACATTAGCTGGTTTGTGCCGCTTATGAGCCATTAAGCACTAGAGAAGCGGAACTATACAATTATCTCCATGTGCCTCAGACCACGCCACCTTCGGCCCAGCTTTTTAATACAAATCATCCTGCAAAAACGTTCACTTTTTTTCTACAGTGGAAGTCAACAGATGACTTGTACATGAATTTATTGATTGTCAGTGCCACCTTGGGACCTGCAGTAATAAGCAGAACTAGGGGGCAGTGGCATTTACTGTAGTACCCCACTGAAGCACCTAACATGCATGTTAGGTTCTGGATGGATGAAAATAATCTGCAGTGTCTGCTACAGTCGAACAGACATGTGTAGTTGCCTTGGTACTGCAGTAATGAGGTGGTGTTACTCCAGTCAACAACGCTGCCAGTTTGTTCTGCTTATTGGTGGGGTCTACTTCTGCTGTACAAGTAGTTAGTGACCCCATCAAATCTTGTTTGCATGAACCAACTGGCAGTAGACCCTACAGGGAAATATCGCCATAGGCTGGGTTCCAGTAGGCTGATGTCCTGTGGACCGCCTGAGACCTCTTCAACTGCTGGGTATATAGTGATCAGATGCTCTCAGCATTAATAAATGCTAGAAGCATCAGGTAATTATGTTCCTGGCCAACGGCTGCAGGTCTACCTCCTGAATTCAACTGTATTGCTGTCTTTAGGACGGTGATACAGTTGAAAGCTACAGCAGTGGCGGAAGTCTTTTGTGTGGCACTATGGTATCGCTTGGCCCGCCAACGTCTGTTGTCCCTGCCTACTTCTGTTGTACCTGCCTACTTTTGTTGACTCCCATTCTTTCAGTCTGGACCCTCCTACAACATGTGGCACAGTTTTTTTTTCAGGGCCACTTTAAGTTCCCAGTCCATCCCTGTCTGTTTAGGATGTCCTGTGTACACAGTACACTCAGCTCCTTCATTTTATGGATATTCAAATAAATAAATAAATATCTGAATTGAACTTTTTACTGTATTCTGCTGTGTTTTAATATTATACTACTCATACAGCCCTTCAGAACTTATGCTTCTGTATATTCTCACACAAGAAAGTCTTGGTTTCTGGCCCCCTGTTGCCTCCTAAGCTGCTAAATGATTGCTCAGACAAAGGTCTCCACTGTAATGTATGAAAGAGAAGATTTGCAGTCATATGCTATGTGAAACAGCCTTGGTGAATGAAATTCACTGCAGTAGTGACAGGCTGAAACCAACCACATACCAGATCTGATTACAAACTTACATAAGAATGCTAGATCGACATTTCTCAGAGAAACGGCTTGAGTGTATTGGATGCTGTATACTAATGAACACTTCTGGGAATGACGCTATTTGTTAGTGTGTGGACGTTATGGCTGACGTTTTTGATCTTGGCATGTATGGTTAGCTTTATCAGAATGTAGCTAACAGGAAAGAATACAAAATGCATGTGTTCACAGATGGATGCAGTTCAAAACTCCTTAAAGGGGTTGTACAGAATTAAAAATACATGGCTGTTGTCTTCCAGAAGATGGGCCACACCTGTCTATAGGTTGTGTTTGGCATTGCAGCTGACTTCCATTGATGTGAATTGAGATATATCAGACACAACCTATCTCTAGGTTTGGGCAGACAGATTGCAGCAGGGGGTGTCATGTCAGAGTGGAGAGGAGGCGGGCTTGGGCACTAACAGGAAGCGTGCCTGGGCCCCTTACTTGGCTCATTTATATACCAAACAGTTTTTTGTTACATCACATACAAGTCATAACTCCATCCACCTTTTCCCTGCTACATTACATCTGATTCAGCCTGTGCCTGAAACAAAGTAGAAGAAGCGCTTCAATGGCCTCGGTGCATGCCCACTTGGACAGTTGAGGCTGATGCCCTCAGTGGGATATGCAGTGCACAGCGCAGGCAGTGTTAGGCACTTCCATGCGCAAGATTCAGATGCTATCCTGCAAGGAAAGGGCAGGCAGAGTTATGGCTTGGATGTGACGTAGAAAGGGGGTGGGCGGACACATTGCAGCAGGGGGCGTCATGTCAGGGTGGAGAGGAGGCGGCCTTGGGCACCAACAGGAGGCGTATCTGAGCTCCTTCATATGACAATAACACCCCTCTGGGCCCCTTACTTGGCTTATTAACCCCAATCTCTGAAACAAAGGCACACTTGGGAATAAGGTACTAAGTGCTATTAGTCAATTGCTTTACTTCAGTATTCATGATGTATGTGACACATTCACTTTAAATGTGGACCATTCTATTCTCATTACCTTTCTGTCTACAAATTATTCCTGTAAGTATACAATATTAAGGATTAAGGATTAGCCAGTGATCGTTCCCTATAGGTCAAGCTAGGAGCAGAAGTGAAGAGGAGTACCACGGGACCACAGGAGCATTGACTGGTGATGTGAGAAATATTTCCTTTCCTGAGTTATGGTACTTTTTCTCAATATGTAAATTAGGCCTTTAGTGCAATGAGGGTGTCACTGTTGCCCTTGTTGCACCCAAGCTCCTCTCATTTCTGTGACCAGCCCCTCCCTCGCCACTTTTCCACTGACTTTCCCTGTCAATCAAAGTAGCTATGGGGCTGTGTTGGAGCTGGAGCAGAGAAAAGAGACGTGCATCATGGGTTTGGTTGGATACAGCAACAGGAAGTTCTGAATACAGATATAATAAACCAGAGGGAACTATTTACATGGTGAAAACGAGTCAGGAGAGTCCAAATTGAAAAAGAAAAAGCTTGGAGAAGATGTAGAGTACCTTGCGAAAGTATTCGGCCCACTGGAACTTTTCAACATTTTGCCACATTTCAGGCTTTAAACAAAAAGATATAACATTTTAAATTTTTGGTGAAGAATCAACAACAATTGGTTCACAATTGAATTGGAACGAAATTTATTGGATCATTTAAACTTTTTTTGTAATAATAAAACTGAAAAGTGGGGCGTGCAAAATTATTCGGCCATTTACTTTCAGTTCAGAAAACTCACTCCAGAAGTTCATTGAGGATCTCTGAATGATCCAATGTTGTCCTAAATGACTGATGAAGATAAATAGAATCCACCTGTGTGTAATCAAGTCTCCGTATAAATGCACCTGCTCTGTGATAGTCTCAGGGTTCTGTTTAACCACTTCCAGTCTGCCCATTGACTATAAACGTCCTGGTAGTGGATCTCTATCTCTGAATGGACGTTTTAAAACGTCCTTGAGCTTTGCCCCCTGTGTGCAGCACCTGTACATAGAAGCTCCATGACTCAGCTGCCTCCTGACAGCCAAGAACATGGAGCTCTAACCTGAGACCTTTTTTCCTGGCTTCCAGGCTTTTGATCACTCTGACAAGCTGTTAAAGCCATCACAAATGTATGTACTATCTCCCTCTCATTATTGCCGATCACAGAGCAGATTACAACCACATATGGGGTGTTTGTGCAAACTTCAGAATCAGGAAAATAAATATTCAGGTTTGATTTGCGGTTTACCCTTGCTATCTTATAGGAAAAATGAATAAAAAATTGAAAATCTGCAAAAAAAAATATTTATTTTTAAATTTCACCTTCCTTCTGTTTTAATTCTTGTGGGAAATCTAAAGGGTTAACAAACTTTGTAAAAATCAGGTTTGATTACATTGGGGGCTGTAGTTTCTAAAATATGTTCATTTATGGGAGGTTTCTATTATTTAAGTCCCTCAAAGTCACTTTAGAACTGCAAAGGACCTTTAAAATGAACTATAGGAAAATCTTAAAAATTACATCTAAAATTCGAAGCCTTCTAACGTCCTCAAAAAATAAAATGACATTTCCAAAATTATGCCAACATAAAGTGAACATATGGTGAATGTTCATTAATAACAATTTTATGAGATACCCCTATGCAACTTAAAAACAGAGAAATTAATATTTAAAAAATTGTGATTTTTTTTCAAAATTTTCAGTAAATTTGGATTTTTTATAAATAAAGGTAAAATATATTGACTCAAATTTACCATTAACACAAAGTACAATGTGTCACAAGAAAACATTCTATGAATGGCTTGGATAAGTAAAAGCGTTCCAAAGTTATTACCACATGAAGTGACACATGTCAGATTTGCAAAATTAGGCCTGGTCAGGAAGGGGGGAAATGGCCCGGATGGGAAGTGGTTAAAGCACAGAGAGCATCATGAAGGCCAAGAAACACACCAGGAAGGTCCGTGATACTGTTGTGGAGAAGTTTAAAGCCTGATTTGGATACCAAAATATTTCCCAAGCTTTAAACATCCCAACTTTCATCTCAAACAAGGAGAAGACTGATCAGAGATGCAGCCAAGAGGCCCATGATCACTCTGGATGAACTGCAGAGATCTACAGCTGAGATGGGAGAGTCTGTCCATAGGACAACAATCAGTCGAACACTTCACAAATCTGGCCTTTATGGAAGAGTAGCAAGAAGAAAGCAATTTCTCAAAGATATCCATAAAAAGTCTTGTTTACAGTTTGCCACAAGCCAAACATGTGGAAGAAGGTGCTCTGGTCAGATGAAACTGCTTTTAGGAGCATTCCGTTGTCTTCAGTTCAGTTTTGTCCCCATTGACAATGAATGGGGACAAAACTGAAGCGTTTTATTCCGGTATTGAGCCCCTATGATGGAACTCAATACCGGAATTATAAAACGCTAGTGTGAAAGTAGCCTTATGTATACTGATGTGCTGACCATCAATTATTGTGCATAAGTGGAAGAAACATTGGTGGTTTAAAATACTGTTACCTGGAAGCCTTTCACCTTTATTTTTAAGCTGCAAACTCAAGCTTTACAGCATATCGTTTATCGTATCACACAGATTTGAAGTGAGAAGCACAAGAACGAGAATCTAGTAACATTTGGAATAAATCTCCATATCAAGCAAAGAAGAAATGCTCAGTGGCCATGTCTTACTAATCTGTGAATTGTAAAAGCTGTCCTCGGCCTTTTTTTATCACAACATAACAATTAGAGTAAGAAGTATTATGATTACTATTGACTTAAGTGCCTTTATGGAGAGCCTGATAAATAAACAGCATTTCTTTCACAATCTCATTTTACTAACATTGACTAGTTCTTATTAAAGTATTGAACTGTTATTTAAGAGCAGTGAACAACAATACACAATCCCCAGTTCCCTGTTATTTCATATTTTATCTATGAAGTACAATTGCCTCACAAATGCAGTAGCTTTACTTGAAAATCTAAGGAGGTGATTTATGAACAGATATACACCTTTGTGGCACGTATCTAGCGCAGATTCTGTCGCACGCCATGTTGTGTCAGAATCTGCAAATTCTTCCCTGACCACATATTTTGGACCATAGTCAAATGTTCAGAAATATTGTGAAAATTAGAGGTAGAAGACAACCCTTAATGTCTTATTTTGCAGAAAAAAAGTTAAGACATACACTCTTTATGGTTCTGTAGACATATGTAAGATGTAGTTCAGCCAGAAATGTGACTTGCCAATATATTTTGGATGTTTTCCTTCACTCTTGTCTTCTTGCTGCACCACCCTCTTCCCTCGTGTTGCTTCACTGAAGCACTGCAGTTGCATCCACCTCCTCCCTCTCCCCGAGGTCTTCTATTTACCATTATACACTAGATGAATATTTGATGGCGGTTTCTGGATATTTAAAGAGAACTTGGAAAAAATGGAGAAAATGTAACAATCCCCTAATAACATATACCGTATTTTTCGCTTTATAAGACTCACTTTTTTCCCCCCAAACTGGGGGGGAAAAGTGACTGCATCTTATAAAGCGAATCTGTCAAAAATCAAGCTGGCCAGCAGTATTGCAGGGTTGCAGGAGCTTTTAATTAGCCTGCTCCTGCCTTTTAAGTGTGGGGCGGGAGGCGGCAGTTAAGCATTCAGTGAAGCTGAATGCCGCCAGCCCGCACCTCCTTAATATATAGCTGCGGCATGGGTCCGCTCCATAGAAGAGGAGGGTAGGGGAGAGAAAAGCGCTTCATAGAAGAGGAGGGGAGGGGAGAGAAGTTCTCCTTCTCCGCTGTGCTGCCGCCCCCCGTCCTTATTATGTAGCTGCCGCAGGGGTCTGCTCCATAGAAGAGGAGGGAAGACGAGAGCAGTTCTCATTCTCAGCGGTGCTGCCACTCGCACGTACGTACTGCTGATTGGTTGTGTTAGCCTCCACCAAAATGTTTACCCCCTCCCTCCAGTCCAGCCATGAGCGCCGTCGCCACAGACCACCAATGAAACTGGCCTCTGTCTCCCTGTTCTATCCCCTGTCACCTAAATTCACTGGTAAGTGACAGCTCCATTGCTGACCTGAAAATTAACTGTGTGTTAAATAGGACTATAATACCCCTCATCCATAAGAATGCACCCATGTACTGCAGTGCATGGGTGCATTCTTAAGGATGAGGGGGTTATAGTCATATTTAATATAAACACATGCCAATTACATTACAGTCTCTGGACAGTGTTTATATTAAATGTGACTATGACCCCCGTCATCCTTAAGAATACACCTATGTACTGCAGTAAATAGGTGCATTCTTATGGAAGAGGAGGGTTATTGTCATTTTTATATAAACACAGGCCAATTACAGTATAGTCCCTGGACAGTGCTGATATTAAATATGACTATAACCCCCCCCCCATCTTTAAGAATACACCAACTTACTGCAGTACATGGGTGTATTCTAAAAGATGAGGGGAGTTATAGTAAAATAACAGTGCGTCATCCAAAGATCTCCCAAATACCCTGAATAGTGTAAAATATTATTGCTATTTTATTAAATATTTTAGCACACCTTTTGGTTTAAAATATTTTTTCCTATGTTCCTCCTTTAAAACTGTCTTATCATCAGGTGCATCTTATAAAGCGAAAATACGGTAATATTACTAGAAATGAGCGAATGGATTTGTCCCAAATGTTTTAAAAAGTTCTGATTTGGTAGAATCAGAATTTCTTTAGATTGAGAGAGAGAGAGAGAGAGAGATTTTCCAGAAACTGAAAGCACTTTTGATTTATATAGAATTAATTTGTATCCAAATTTCTGTAATGCGTGTAGTGTGTTTTCAGTATGTTTTAAGAAACCTCTAACTTAAGGACATATGTGAATGAAATCAAGGGAATCTGTCATCAGTTTTATGGTGTCCTAACTAATACAACATAAACTAGTGGCAGATCCCCTGAGTGAAACACTGGATGACATTCTTTAATTGCTCCACTGTTTTCCTAAAATCTTAGAGGGAATCTGCTACTGGTTTTATACTGTCCTAAGGGCAGTCTAAACTAGTTATAGATGATGGGTCACTTATTTAATTGACCCAGTTGTTTTGCTAAACTCTTGAATTGACCACCTCCAGTGCATGCCGAGGTGTCCTCCTATTCACGAGTTACCAGCTTTATCTGCCCACCTGGGCGGGGAGATCCAGGTTCAAAAATATCAGGACTCATTGGCATGTGCTGGAGCTGTTGGAATTGAAAAGGGGCAGCATAAAACTGACAGATCCACTTTAAACACTTATTCACACCATCAATGAAAGGATTAATTAAAAAAATCTACTGGGAGTGCTCCAAAAATAAAAGACTTGTATAGCCAAATCACTAACAAATGTATTAAGCAAAAATCCTTTTTTGTAGAGTATGCCCAGCACGTAATATTTGAGGATGTTAAGCTATGAATGAGATATTAAACGTTTTATTAAATGAAATGCCCTCTGTTCTAGACTAGTGGAGCACTACATGTTTACAAGAACTTTAAGGAACTGGACCATTAGTTTGGAGTCTTCGTGCTTTATGATTTCAATGGTCCAATAGTTTGCTTTTGTTGCCAGAGAAGATCAGATTAATACATGTCCAACTATTAATATGCCAAATTCTATCACTCCTATATACATATATATTTTGTGGATATGTTAGTACATCTGAATTCACATGTCATTTTCCTATTCTATTTCTTATTAACACAAGACAAAATTTGCTTATGAAACAGATGCACATGTATTCAACAGAATATTCAATTTTTAAAAGAACACTTCTCTCACTGGTGTAAATTTATGAAGCGTAAAATATGCGTTGTGCTTGTTTATATGTAAAGTTTTACTGCTACTTTCATTTCACAAAATAAAGGACTTCATTTATATGCTGCATCTATTACCTTAAGGGTCGACCATATAGTAGCAGATTAATTACCAACTTGTAAATGTGAATTTGTATCTTTAAAAGTCAATTACATGGGAACTTTGAATGATATTTTGCTACTAGTTTACATTTCTATGCATTTTTACATTTATATTACATTTCTAATAAACTTTTATATCAGGAAATTGTCATTTCTACTTTGGGTGTGTATATCAGTCTTGTTGTTGTGTACATTGGCCTGCCTAAGGGCAGAGCAGTTGTATAAAATGGGGGTATCTGCCATCTTGCCTGAGCTGTTCTTAGCAACATTTAGCGATTTACAGCTAGGGTTGAGCAAAAAGAGCTTTGGTTCCAAGATCAAAAGTTGATTAGTTCCCCAAATGTATGTGCTTTGTTAAGCCTGAAGTCGCACGAGACTTCAGTAGATGACTTCGGGCATTTTAAAACAGGAATCTGAAGTCGGCTTAGGTACCAAGGTCCACAATAGCCATAGACACAATAGACAGGAGGGACTCATTGACTTCTATGGGAGAGTCTTCTAGGCATGCTTTGTGACCTGTGCAGAGGTCAGGATTGAGTAGATAAGCTGTAGTATCATCAATTGTAAATAGTGTATCCTGTGCTATCTATCTTTGTGAAATCTGTCATTGTCATCCTGCCTATCATGATAAGGAGATAATTGAAGTAAACTGATTTGTTCAGACCAAGATGTGATACCTATTCTTAGGCCTAGTGATCAGTGTGAAAACTGCAGGATTTTTTTTATTATTAATACAGATTTTGGAAAATTAATAATAACTACCACAATTATTTAAAAATATATTTAACAAAATCCTGAAATACCTAGTATGGACACTAGAAACAAGAAGCAAGGATTCTACCTAGACACATCTCAACCCTTTTAAAATGGAAAGCCCAAGCTCAATGCTTACTAACTTAGTAGGTTTTTACTTTAAATTGTGGACTTATTACCTTTTACTTCTCCAGTCCAGTACAAGATAGTTTTATGGGCTTTTGGCTCTCTCTCTGATGATAATTTCCTCATCTGCTCTATTATACTGAAAGTCGTCTTATTTTTAGTGTAATATGTTTTTATTATTTGAAAAATTATAATAAAAACAATTCACAAAAAAAAAATACAAATATATTTAACATAAACACATGATTAAAAAATAGGTCATTTCTGATGACACATTCACCATTCACTTTAAAATGTGCTGTAATTGCAAGTAAATCCAAGAAAACCAATTCTATAACTGATAATTGTATTTGCAGTAAGTATATATATATATATATATATATATAACACAAATGAAAGCAGCACCGCAATGTGAAAAAGAGTAATGGTGTGCAAGCAGCTCCGGATGTGGTCAAATCCTTCTTAAAACAAAAAAAAGAAATCCGCAGCACTACCAAAAATTGTGCTAAAGCAAAAAGTGATTTATTTCACCAGGAGTGACGTTTCAGTCCTTACACTGGGACTTTTCTCAAGCATCCATGTAAGATACACCAATGTTACAAGTATTTAAAGGCAACATCAAATTGTAATCATTGCATTAATTATATCATCAAGTGTAAAATTGTGTTATGAAATAACCATAAATCCAGGAAATTGATCTCTGTGTACATACTCATACATTTCACATAATAATAGCAAAAAGTGAATCAAAACACACTTATAAGTGCCAAAAACAATAAAAATGTATTAATCATTTCCTGGATATAGCCATTCACATACAATCAGGGACTATACACACTGATGTGTATGTCAAACCGACAGATAGAAATACGCTTCTGCGGTATGACAGTGCACATCCAAGGCCTATGATTAAATCATTACCCTTAAGTCAGTTCTTGAGAGCCAACAGAATTGTTAGTGATACTGTGCAACTAAATCAGACTTTGGATACTATGAAGGATTCTTTTCAAAGATGAGGTTTTCCTGTGAAAGTCCTAAATAAACACCTTGATACGGTTAGGGGGCTAGATAGAGTAAATTTAATTTCACAACAAAAGAAGATCACAAATATATCCAACAGAATTCCTTTTGTTACGACCTTTTTGGAAAATAGCTATGCCATCAAAAAAATAATTAATAAACATTGGACAACCATTAAGAATAATCTTTCTTATATAGACTCGCTTAAGAACTTACCTTTAATGTCCTATAGGAGACCACAAAATCTTCGTGATAGATTAGTAAGTACGGACGTTGGTCCACCAAAAAAAGTAGGCCAGACATATTTGTCACTACAGAAAAAAGGTTGTTTTCCATGCCTGAATTGTGTAAATTGCTGCTATTTGTGTAAAGGTGGATTTTTTTGAACATCCTCAAACAAAAATTAAATTTAAGATTAATTTTTATCTCACATGTGATTCAGGTTTCATCATTTATGTCCTATGTTGTCCCTGTTCACTACTGTATGTGGGCGAGACATCATTGGATTTTAAAACGAGGGTGAATCAACATTGATACTCTATATGCAAAAGGCGATGCGATTTACCAAACATTTTACTGATCTAGGTCACAAGGAGTGCGATCTAAGATGTATGATCATAGACCATATCCCTATTTCCAGAAGAGGGGGCAATCGTACATTGGCCCTAAAAAAAGGTCTGATTCCAGGCAGGATGCGGTCACTCGATCCAGTCACCATATTTGTGGACATGGAAGTGTTCCCTATTTGTGGTTTGACCCCCCTATACTTGGTTTACATATGGCTGATGTGGCTACTCATTATACCTCTGATGACATTGTGTTTATATTAGTATGAGTGTATTATAATCCCCTCAGTGGATATTCCTATATACTTTACTATATACGCACGTCATCACGTTGATCCCGGTTGGGATTAATTTACTGGTGAACTGATATCTCATGATTGCGATTTACAAACATTCGCATTAGTAAGAACAAACTTTTTTTCTAGCGATGTACGAACATTCGCATTAGTAAGAGCGAAAATTTTCTCCAGCGATGTACGAACATTCGCACATGAAGAAGCGTACTATTTTGTATTACTTTTTTCTCTTGCTGCGGGTCATGTGACTGCTTTTACGATCACAGGTGCGTACCAATGTGGAGCGCACTTCCTGTAACATCTTACGCAGCCGCAGTGGACTCTCCACAACGCTGAACAGCATGGATGATATGCAAAGGCTGGTATGTTAAAGAAGAACTCCCGACAAAAAATGTATTCCATGTCCTGCTAGAAATGTACATGATATAATCTGTAGTGAATGTCATTTTCTTACCAGTGTCTAAATTTTTGACTTATATCATCCTGAAGTTTCTTATCTGTGTCATGTGACCAGCAATTAGACCCACCAACTCACACATAGACTTATGTGTGGACAGGAAGTCTAATTCTCTACGTATTCCTATGAGACTGAAAGTGAGGCTCCCATAGGAATGAATAGAGCAGTTACTGGCTTTCTGTCCTGGGTCAGTTGGAGGTCAGGGAGTTGGTCACATGACCCAGCTACAATAAGAAGAGAGGTTTTTACTCACAGAAACAGTCACTGATAAGAAAATGACAATCACTCAGATTATCTCATGCACCTTTCTAACAGGTCAGAGAATAAACATTTTTGCGGGAGTTCTTCTTTAATCTTAAACTATGTATTTATATTGATTGATTTCACATGTAATTCACAGATGATAGAGTTACACTCATGATGAACAATTGTCACTTGTTATGTTATTTTTTATTATTTTTATAAGTGTGTTTTGATTCACTTTTTGTTATTATTATGTGAAATGTATGAGTATGTACACAGAGATCAATTTCCCGGATTTATGGTTATTTCATAACACAATTTTACACTTAATGATGATATATATATAATTAATGCAATGATTACAATTTGATGTTGCCTTTAAATACTTGTAACATTGGTGTATCTTACATGGATGCTTGAGAAAAGTCCCAGTGTGAGGACTGAAACGTCGCTCCTGGTGAAATAAATCACTTTTTGCTTTAGCACAATTTTTGGTAGTGCTGCAGATTTTTTTCTTTTTTATTTTTTTTTTTTAATATATAAATATATATATTTGTATTGGTCGATGTCAGTATTTGGTAGAAAATAGAACAGCTGCTATGAATTTAAAGACTTAAGATCCCTCCTACATATTCAACAGCTATTGGCCACACAATGGTTCAGCCAATACTGTAGCTACAGATGCAGCCGAGCTAAACTTGATGGTTAACACATTAGGTAAAGAATGGCAAGAAAAAGATAACTAACCTTTTAGTGGATTTCAATGGCTTTTGTCACAGGATAACCAAAATAATACTTTAGTTTGGCTACATCTGTATCTCCTCCATACACATACATGTTCAGTTCCGCAAAACGTATATGTATATTCATAGGTGGGAGAGGAGAAAGCCACTGCCAGACACTTCTGGCAGCAGCGTATCTCGCGGAAGAACAAAGGATCTGGTGAAAATATTATTTTCGTCTGAACCTTCTCTCTTTTGGGGAAAGCTCCCCATAGACCTTAACCTGTTGGTTGAACCTAATGTGTATGAGGGCCTTAAGAGAGTGACATGAGTGATACTAGTAGATGATGGGAGAGGAGGGAAAAACTGAATACAGATCACTGGAAAAGGAAAAAAAATACACATGGGACATGTAGACCTGAAAATAGAATATATATATTGATCATAACCTCCTAGCCTCCTCCACAAGCAATATTTTGTATATATACAGTGCCTTGCGAAAGTATTCGGCCCACTGGAACTTTTCAACCTTTTGCCACATTTCAGGCTTCAAACAAAAAGATATAACATTTTAAATTTTTGGTGAAGAATGAACAACAAGTGGGTCACAATTGTGAAGTGGAACGAAATTTATTGGATCATTTAAACTTTTTTTGTAATAATAAAACTGAAAAGTTGGGCGTGCAAAATTATTCGGCCCATTTACTTTCAGTTCAGAAAACTCAGTCCAGAAGTTCATTGAGGATCTCTGAATGATCCAATGTTGTCCTAAATGACTGATGAAGATAAATAGAATCCACCTGTGTGTAATCAAGTCTCCGTATAAATGCACCTGCTCTGTGATAGTCTCAGGGTTCTGTTTAAAGCACAGAGAGCATCATGAAGACCAAGGAACACACCAGGCAGGTCCGTGATACTGTTGTGGAGAAGTTTAAAGCCGGATTTGGATACCAAAAGATTTCCCAAGCTTTAAACATCCCAAGGAGCACTGTGCAAGTGATCATATTGAAATGGAAGGAGTATCAGACCACTGCAAATCTACCAAGACCCGGCCGTCCCTCTAAACTTTCATCTCAAACAAGGAGAAGACTGATCAGAGATGCAGCCAAGAGGCCCATGAGCACTCTGGATGAACTGCAGAGATCTACAGCTGAGGTGGGAGAGTCTGTCCATAGGACAATAATCAGTCGAACACTTCACAAATCTGGCCTTTATGGAAGAGTGGCAAGAAGAAAGCCATTTCTCAAAGATATCCATAAAAAGTCTTGTTTACAGTTTGCCACAAGCCACCTGGGAGACACACCAAACATGTGGAAGAAGGTGCTCTGGTCAGATGAAACCAAAATCAAATTTTTTGGAAACAATGCAAAACGATATGTTTGGCGTAAAAGCAACACAGCTAATCACCCTGAATACACCATCCCCACTGTCAAACATGGTGGTGGCAGCATCATGGTTTGGGCCTGCTTTTCATCAGCAGGGACAGGGAAGATGGTTAAAATTGATGGGAAGATGGATGGAGCCAAATACAGGACCATTCTGGGTGAAAACCTGTTGGAGTCTGCAAAAGACCTGAGACTAGGATGGAGATTTATCTTCCAACAAGACAATGATCCCAAACATAAAGCAAAATCTACAATGGAATGGTTCAAAAATAAACGTATCCAGGTCTTAGAATGGCCAAGTCAAAGTCCAGACCTGAATCCAATTGAGAATATGTGGAAAGAGCTGAAAACTGCTGTTCACAAACGCTCTCCATCCAACCTCAAAAAGCTTGTGCTGTTTTGCAAGGAAGAATGGGCAAGAATTTCTCTAGATGTGCAAAACTGATAGAGACATACCCCAAGCAACTTGCAGCTGTAATCGCAGCAAAAGGTGGTGCAACAAAGTATTAATGCAAGGGGACTGAATAATTTTGCACGCCCCACTTTTCAGTTTTATTATTACAAAAAAAGTTTAAATGATCCAATAAATTTTGTTCCATTTCACAATTGTGACCCACTTGTTGTTGATCAAATTGTAGTATACAGGCGGCACTCCGTTCAAGTCGCGGTGCACGTGTCTTATGGATGGCGTCCAAACAATATCGCAGAAGGAAGACCGGCACTCGCTTCATTTCCAATAGAAAAAGCTTACTTTATTTGCCACATTAATCGTGACGCGTTTCGGCACAAGCTGTGCCTTCTTCAGACATGTCTGAAGAAGGCACAGCTTGTGCCGAAACGCGGCACGATTAATGTGGCAAATAAAGTAAGCTTTTTCTATTGGAAATGAAGCGAGTGCCGGTCTTCCTTCCACTTGTTGTTGATTCTTTACCAAAAATTTAAAATGTTATTTTAAATTTTTTTTACATTTTTTTGTTTGAAGCCTGAAATGTGGCAAAAGGTTGAAAAGTTCCAGGGGGCTGAATACTTTCGCAAGGCACTGTATATATACAAAATATTGCTTGTGGAGGAGGCTAGGAGGTTATGATCAAACTGTGCCCCTTTCCGACTTTTGCTATGGGCCCCATTGTAATCAATGATACTGTAACTTGAAATTATAGGTTATGTAATTATATATAGAGGCTGATACATTTGTTCTGGTGCCTATATGGAGGGCAGAAAATATGCACTAATCATTGGTGACAAGTTTACAATATAAAATAATTTGGCTATGTGATATGAGCACAGGCAGGCCTTGTGACAAAATTGAAATAATCAATTTTTATGTAATTCAAGACTGTTGGGGATAGGCATGTACTCAGCCTATTACTTAAATATTATTTTAAATTCATAACTAGCCAATTGCTATATTAGACATTCAATTGTAATAGATGAGACATATCTAAAGTACATACAAATATATGCTTTTTTCTAAATGACAATTTTACCTTGAAAATGGTTACCTGAGGATGCATGCTTAGTAATTAGCAGATACCCCAGTCATAATTACAGTTTATAAACAAGTACATTGAGAATGGATCAGGCCTCCTCGCTATCCTATTGTGCAATGTGAAAGCCCATTTAAATCTAGGCTTATTAATCTATTACAGATTAAAAGATTCTCGGGTAAACGGATGAATGTACAATAAATGGCCTGCTGTATTTAAATACAGTAATTATGCAGCCATAGAGATTTTGAAAAAAAAGGTAACACAAAGAACAAAACCTTGCATACAATCAGTAAATTGGTATAATTTTGCTTTTAGGTGCTCAACGTCAAACAAGCAACATAGACTACCACAATGGGCATACCTACTGTACCAGTGTAACGGGCATTATAGCTGCTATGGGGTCCAGAAATATATAGACATATATCTGAACTCACAGATGAAGTACACTTAGTGAAGACTTTTCTTCAGACAAAAGATCAGATAACTGAATGAAGAAAAATCAACACTGGGAACAATATGGAGTATGATGACCAAAGCAAACCAAAGCTTTATTTAGTGTGATGTTATCAACTGTTAAATCATTGTTTATGTCATCCGTTCTGATGACATACTAATAGTGATGTTTTCCATTCATAACTGCACCTTTCCTGAAAATTGATCTTATTCTCTTTAATGAAAAATCAGAGCTATGGAATATTATTACATGTCTACACCCAACCAAATTGCTGCAGATTTAGTGCCAGATTTGCAACTGCAAAATCTGCAGCATATAATAGTATCTGCAAAGTGGCTGAGATTACACACTGTGCAAATTTTCAATGTGGACCAGATTTTTAAACCTACCACATGTCAATTTGTGAGGCGGACTGGCCTCTGGTTTTCCCAAATGATTTCAAGTACCTGTAAATCTGCATCAAAATCCATAGCTGCAAACAGTCCAACTTTTGCAGGAACTGTCCCTAATTTTCAGAGACAGTCTCTGCAAATTCAAGGTATCATGGGTCCAAAATGGGCATGGCTTACGTAAGCCCTGACTTAAATGGGTGGCCTCACACTGTTTGGGGACCTTCCAGGGCAGGACATATTTGTCTCAAATTTACCTGCAAAATTGGTATGAAAAGTTGAAGTCCAAAATAAAAAAAAAAACTTTGTTAAAATAGAAAAATACAATTCTTTCCTCCCCGGGACTTCTGTGGCTTCCATGCCTGGTCCCAATGCCAATGTCTACATACCCTGCCTCCTGTGAAGGGGTCTGATGCTGATGAGATGTCATCACAGGAGAGGTTGGCATGGAGCCAAAGATGGGTTGCCATGAGAGTGTCAGTGGAGGTGATTTTAGTGTTGTTTTTTTTTTTTTTGCCTCTTAGCTGTGTTTCACAGGTGAACTTTGCAGGCAGATCTTCACCAAACTCTATTAGAATTGGTGTGGATTTCCTTCAGCATATTTTGAAGGAATCTGTGAAACTCCCATGGAAATATTCCTCAACAATTCTGTTATATGTACGTACCCTTATTCTTGTGTTAACTAGTATGGCACTAATGGTTCTTTTACGTTTCTATGAAGAGTATTACATACTCATTATTGATGTGATTGTAATGCTTTTATTGATTTCACCTACTGTGATACTATTGGGTGGGCCATGAAAACCAGCCCCATGTTTGTGTTGTTTGTAAAGGATAATGCTTATCAGGCCTTATTCATCAAACTTGTCTTACAGCAGAACTGTTTTTATTGCCCATAACAATCAGAACTCAGCATTCATTTTACTAGAGCAGTCTAAAAAATGAATGGGGCCATCGTCTCCTTCCCTTCCAGTAGAGTGGTACTCTTTATGGAGGGTAGTAGTGTTGGACAACATACCGTATTAGAGATTGGAGGCCTATGTACTCACAAGCTCTTTCATACAAACACAAGACTGTTTAACTTCCGGACTTTCCTGTTCCAGTAAAAAGCAGTAAACATGGCTTGGTGCAAAAGTGATGTTGTGAGCATTATACTGTACGTAAATCCCTTTGTTGGAGGAGCAGAATCTTGGCCATCATTGTCTTGTATTACAAACTACTGAGGATGGTGGAGGTGTCTATTGACAACTAACATTTGGAAGAGTTAAACTACCTGCTATTGGATGTGAATGCATCAATTTTGAGCTAGTTGGCCTGCATTTGGAGAATACCTTCAGCTAAGCTTCTGCACCAATCTTCTTTACTATAATAAGAACAGCATGTTGACATGAACTGAAATTGTTTCTCCTTGAGCCATACCTGGTGTCAGATGGGGAGTTAAAGGATGTCGATAAAAAGAAGTGTGCATCGTACTGCAGTTGGATGCTGGATATGATCATAGATGGACATTAACAGCTGCTTTATGATCCAAAAATCTGATGACAACTAAGGGAACGCAGAGTGTTATGTCAATATTCTTTAATGAAAATACGAACACAGATACATTATATACGGGAACATTTTTGAGCAATTGTGTACATAGTTTATTGATCACAATTGATGAGTATTGTTTTCTTCAGCAAGATGCGGAGACATACCATACACTGACTTGCACACATCCCTCTGTCGAGCCATGTAGCATTCAAAGAAGAACATACAGTGAGCAATGGGTTGTGGCCTCCACGGTCACCAGACCTAACAGTGTGTGGGGTCACCTGAAAGGTAGGTTTTATAAAACTAATCCCCAGACAGTGCCAAAACCGAAAGAGCAAATCATGTTGAGAATCTGGAACATGTGGTGTTACAGAAGATGTTCCTGAGCAAGACAAGATGAGCACAACATTGCATAGCTGCTGGAGGAAACGACTTCTAGCATCTTGTGTCTCCATTTTCCTGGACAAACTGCACAAGGTAAACAGGGCTTCATTTTTTGGCCCACCCTGTATAATGTATTTAATTATGTTAACCAATGTCATTGTTGATGTCACTTATTAATGTTCACATTCTTGTAGTCATAAGTGAGATCACACAATCTGTTCTCGCTAACAGTGCAACATGTTGTTCAATGAGCTAAAATGGAACTTTACTTTTTACTAGGAAAATTTATGTTTTAACTATAAATACACTGTGTGACGGGAGAAATCAAAGTTCCAACAGGTAAATTATGCCAGTACACAGACATAAATGGAACCTAATACACTCACAGCACATTCATGTGAATGAGGCTTACTGAAATCTCTATCTTTAATAACTGAAAAAACACCATTCAGAAGAGTGGAAGTGATTTTCAATCAAATAATTTTCTGTAATAAATCTACTGTTTGTGAATATATCCTTATTAGTATGGGTTGGTTTTCTATTATTCATACAGCCACATATATACTAATATGCATTGCAAGCGACGTTGTGATGTCAACAGAAGTGAACAGCCCATTGTAATAGTTCGTAAAATGGTTGCCCAGGATTTTCATAGTGATGTCATTTCCTCAGTATAGGCCATAAATATCAGATCAGAAGGGGTTTGACAACTATCACCCTCACCGATTATCTGGTTAATTGTA
Organism: Rhinella marina; assembly: GCA_900303285.1. Taxonomy (NCBI): domain Eukaryota; kingdom Metazoa; phylum Chordata; class Amphibia; order Anura; family Bufonidae; genus Rhinella; species Rhinella marina. Next base: position 74,716 of record ONZH01000579.1, on the reverse strand, counting down.
CCCCCAGCAGAAGAAGTTGACGCTTATACTGTGTGGAGGATGAAGTTGATAACTGAAGTAATTGGGAGCAGCACTACAGATCCTGTATCAGCTCCATCCACTACACAATGGATGAAGCTGTGTAGTTCTGCCCTGCAGCTACCACTAAGCAGCTGATTAGGATGTCAGACCTCCACTGATCTGATAGTGATGGCCTATCCTGAGGATAGTGTATAAAAACCTGCACAACCCCTTTAAATACAGCCAAAAACATTGATCATTCATGTAAACAGGAGGACAAATATGTCAAATCTTAGATTTTGGCTCACTACATGAATCTATAATGGTCATTCTCGAGTATTTTACTTGTTACATGACTTTGGGACTTTTGATGTCACCTAAAAGTATAAATGTAATTATTTAATTTGTTTTTCTAAAAAATGTATACAAAAAGATCTTCCATCACAACAGAGGTGCTGATGTTTTCTGGCCCTGCAGCGTGTCTTACTGTCTTAACATTCTTTTAATCAAAAGGTTTGGTTTGCGTGTCTTATTGAGGTCCTGCGAATAATAAGCAAGTGACGCATTTTACAAGCAATTACTCATGAAATACACAATTACTGTTCAAAAAGGCAGCCAGAGTCCGAAGTCTAAACTGCACGTTCACATTCGAAAACTCATGGCATCCCATGTTAGAAAAGTACAATGAAAGCTCTGGGAAGAAAAAAAAAAGAATGGGACTTTTATAATTGGAGACCCTTTAAGCAACTTAATAAAAAAAAAAAGTAATTGAGCTTTGAGACTCGCATGTGAATGGGCAAATGTGCCAATGTTGCTTGACCATTCAACACCTGCAAATAATATACAGGACACCAGCAATGGAAGTTGGGATGTATTCATTGCACAAAACTCTGAGGACACACGTTTATCGCCTGTATGATACAGCACATGATACTGTAGCGTGCATTAACAATGTATGAGAGTGGAGATTTGTAGAAGATAGGAAACTAAAACCTACTGTTAACTTTACTCATCTTTAAGGTGATGAGCTCCAGGTATTAACTACAGTAGGACACCTAACAGCACAGACCCTTCAAAGAGGTAGAAAAACTTGAATAGTGATCTTACAAGGTTATAGGAGAAACTGAAGACAAAATAAAACTCTGTCCTTTTGATCTTAGAATTCGAGTCACAGACACCTATCCCCAACACTATTTTAAATGCAACATGTGGTCCTGAAACTAAGCAACTGTACTGAATGCTAAGCACTTTGTGTAGACCAGTTTTCTTTTCAATCCAATAACTCTTTGTAGTTCAGTTTGTTCTGCTAATCTTGGTATAGTCACAAAAAGAGTTTTACTTCCCAAGGCAAAGTTCCATGTATCAGAAATACTATATTACCCTGTTATATAAACCTTTGAAGAAAATAAATATTATACACGTACTAAAATATGATTTAAATGGGTTGTCCAAGTTATTTTTTGGCCATTAAACCTCCCTTGCTGCATTTAGTTTGTTTGTAATGTAGTTACTATTTTGAAAGTGACATGACTTGTGATGTCACTGTTTCCTCTAGCCCCTTTGGCATCCCGTATTCTGACCACATGTGCTAGGAGCTGTTAATCCTAGCACAGTATACAGGAAGTAATAGTTGGAAAAGTGTTTAAACTAGGGTTGGGGGAAGGGTGGCATAGAATGGTACGATAGTGTAGACAGTGACCGGGATGAGGTATAGGAACTGGGGTTTGAATGGAAGGAGGAACTAGAATAGTTTATAAGAAAAAGTGTAAGGTTAAAAAAAATCCAAAAACCTCTTAATTGTATGTATACTAAAGCCAGAAACCTGACAAATAAAATTGGTGAAATGGAATTAGTGATGTCTGAGGAGGACTATGACATAGTGAGAATAACTGAGACATGGCTGGATGATAGGGTTACAGTCTGTTTAGAAGAGATTGTCAAAACCGTAGAGGGGGAGGGGTCTGCCTTTATGTAAAGTCCTGTCTAAAGCCCACACCCCGGGAAGATATAAGTGAGGGACATGAAGATGTGGAGTCACTGTGAGTAGAAATACATGGAGCCAAAAACAATAACAAAACACTAATAGGAGTTTATTATAAACCACTTAATATATCAGAGTCCACAGAAAATCTACTTCTAAACGATATAGACGAGGCGGCAAATCAAAATGAGGTCGTTATTATGGGGGACTTCAACTACCCAGATATAGAGTGGGAAACTGAAAGCTGTAGATCTCTTAGAGACAATTACCTTTCCTAACTGGTTCAGGATCCGACTAGAGGGACGGCCATACTGGACTTACAGGAGTTGCCCCATGAAAAATATTCTACAGTTTTCAAACCAGCACCTGGATCTGAATACTTTTGTAATTGCATGTAATTAAAAATTTTGGATAGCTACTGAGTTATTCAATATAATGTATCTGTATAGTTCCACTTTTTTTCCAAATTTTGCAGCATAATGTAGGGCCCAATGTGAGAAAGCTGGGTCTCCCTCAGAGGTCATGGGTCTTCCAGCAGAACAATGACCCAAAACACACTTCAAAAAGCACTAGAAAATGGTTTGAGAGAAAGCACTGGAGACTTCTAAAGTGGCCAGCAATGAGTCCAGACCTGAATCCCATAGATGACCGTGTTCATGGCATTATGAAGTCTGAAGACTACCAACAAATTTTGCAGCATAATGTAGGGCCCAATGTGAGAAAGCTGGGTCTCCCTCAGAGGTCATGGGTCTTCCAGCAGAACAATGACCCAAAACACACTTCAAAAAGCACTAGAAAATGGTTTGAGAGAAAGCACTGGAGACTTCTAAAGTGGCCAGCAATGAGTCCAGACCTGAATCCCATAGAACACCTGTGGAGAGATCTCAAAATGGCAGTTTGGAGAAGGCACCCTTCAAATCTCAGGGACCTGGAGCAATTTGCCAAAGAAGAATAGTCTAAAATTCCAGCAGAGCATTGTAAGAAACTCATTGATGGTTACCGGAAGCGGTTGTTCGCAGTTATTTTGTCTAAAGGTTGTGCTACCAAGTATTAGGCTGAGGGTGCTAATACTTTTGTCCGGCCCATTTTTGGAGTTTTGTGTAAAATGATCAATGATTTGACTTTTTTTTCATTCTCTTTTGTGTTTTTTCATTGCAAGCTAAATAAATGAAGATATTATTACCAAAGCATTTGTGCTTGCAATCATTTTCTGGAAGAAATTGAGTATTATCTGACAGAATTGCAGGGGTGCCAATTAGAGATGAGCGAGCAGTGCTCGTTACGAGCACTGTAGCGCTCGTCTCACTGCGAAAGAATGCCCGCAGGCATTGTGGATCCGTCCTCACCCGACTGAAAGTCAATGGGGACGGATCGGTTTGCTATGACACTTGTACCAAACGGATCCGTCCCCACTGACTTTCAGTCGGGTGAGGAGGACGGATCCGTTTGGTATGAGTGTCATAACAAACCGATCCGTCCCCATTCACTTACATGCAGTTGAGGATGGATCGTAACGAGCACTGCTCGCTCATCTCTAGTGCCAATACTTTTGGCCAGCACTGTAAATCTAGCAGAGCAATGAATGTGGAGATCTCTGGATCCATGTGAGGTACAGGGCTGGTTCTAGCTTTGTTAGAAAGAGATTGTCATGTACTATATGATGTATGATTTTCATTTTTTACATTATTCATGGGATAACCCCTTTAACCAATGGACCTGACAGAAAAACAGACATGCCGGTTGACAATTGGGAACTAGTGACCATAATATAATTGTCATTCAAAAGTGTGTTTTTTTTCTGGGAGGCACAAAAATGCTGTACTTCCGAAAAGCAAAATTTGACCAGTTTAAAGAGTCCATCAGCCTCACTAACTGGGACAATGTCCTCAAAAATAAAAATACAACCCCAAAATGCAAAAGCATCCTAAACTTTAATTGTGAGAGGTATATACTTTATGGGATTAAAAGGGTAAGGAACAAGAAAAAAACAATGTACAAACATAGTAATGTAAAGACAGCAATAAATGACAAAAAATATAATTTTATCGTGATAAACTTTCCTTATTTTCATATTTAACAGTCACCATTATGATACATTTAGTGTCTAGTTTCTAATCTCTATATATTCCGCCAGAGTAGTCCATAATTTATACTGATCGGCCATAACATCAAGGGCTATTACATAAGCGGCTTGAGCTGCAGTTATTGCTAAATGCCGGGTTGTACCCGGACTTGCCACTGACAGATGAAGTGGGTAACATTATTTTATGATAATGACACCTGTCAAGGAAGTCGACATATTAGGCAGCAAGTGAACAACTTCTGATTTCCTGTTAATTTTATGAATAGGTGAATTTTCCTAGAAACCATGAGTGCTTTATACTTAATACACTGCTAAAGGATATTAAAGGAATTGTGGCTGAAACAAGGAATGGGCATGTTGGATCCGTTATCCTTCCATTGCAAGCCACTATAAAAAGGCATTAACTCCATCTTCCCCATAAACTTGACTCAAGAGGGGTTGATAACTATTTTATGATTATGGTTACATCATATTGATCATTCTTTTTTACTTTACTGTGATATTTTATTTCATTTCTTGCAGCTCAAGTAAAAATAACATACATTGCTCAAGCAGGGGGACATATAAATTCTAGGTATGTGTTTTTGCGTCTATGTGGAAGAATTAAGAAGTAATAAGCACATGATAATTTTTTTTATTTCTTAATGAATAAACAATAATACATTAGGCGGTATTCTGCTTCCCCGAATGAGTTCCGTGCAGTATCCCAATTATATTCAATTATGTTCCTAGGGTGTACTTTTCAGCACCCAGTTAATCGGTATTCATTGTGTATTTCCAGCATTGCTTTCCACTATATTACATTTTATTATTTCTGTCAGTGAAACATTAGTGCACATTAGATGATGCACACTGAAAAGGACCCATACTATTAGGATTCTTGCTTCGGCAAAGCCCATACACCTGCCTGTGTAAGTGACCCTATTCTACCATGTGATTACTACATTCACTCTAACTTATCCATAGCACATTCTGTATGTTCATCAAAGCCAAATTACACAGAAAGCATAATTAGATAATTGCTATATTGCAGACAATAAACAGAAAATGTGAAGAGTTAGATTTAAATAATGCACCAATAATCTATTAAGTGCCGGGGGGGGGGGGGGGGGTGAGAAAATGCTGTGAAAAATGTAGTGAGTGTGCATTTGTCAGGGAATACATTAATAATCCTGGAATAAGCAGTTGGAGATTCATAGTGTCTTTAGAAATATATATCTATCTATCTCATATCTATCTATCTATCTGTCTATCTATCTATCTATCTATCTATCCTATGTCTCATATCTAATATCTATCTATAATCTATCTATCTATAATCTATCTATCTATCTATCTATCTATCCTGTCTCATATCTATATATCTATCTATAATCTATCATATCTAATATCTATCTATAATCTATCATATCTAATATCTATTTATAATCTATCTATCTATAATCTATCTATCTATTTATCTATCTCTATCTATGCCTGTCACATTATTGCTTGTATTGCACCTTTAAATGTGCTAAAGCAGAAATTCTAGTTGGAGAAGAAATACATGATTTGAAGCACTTTTATAACAATGTCACATCATACTTGGTCACAGTTCTGTTTCTCAGATCTTATGTGTCACATAACCAGCTGAAGATACTGCTGTGCTGCATCTGTTTTAAATCTGCCTCTCCTAAAAATAAGCACTTTGTTACACTAACTTGCCTGAGATCCTAGTGCACATCTAACAGTATGGCTTCTGGTTTTAACAAGCTTACAATTGTATCATATCCAAGGGCTCAGTAACATTTTGTGACTGATTGAGATTCTGATGTTTTGTTATGTTACCAAACTCTGCAGAGCTACAAATGTTTGACAGGCTGATATACTGAAGCTGCGGCTCCGCACACATATTAAAGTGCAGCGGCTTTTGGGCTCATTTGTTGGTAACGTTACTTTTATATGCAGCAGTAAATAGGGAACTTAGATTGTCAGCTCCATTGGAGACAGCAAGTAATGATAATGTCTGTAAAGCGCTGTGGAATATGTCAGCGCTATATAAGCATAGCAGGCAAACAAAGGCTTTGGTTGGTATTTCAGTAGCTTATGTGGATTATTGACTTCATTAATTCAGTGCTAAAATACAATGAGTAAAGGGGTTGGTTCAGGGGCGGTCATACCGCCTGTGCAGCAGGTTCAGCTGCACAGGGGCCCAAAGAGGGAGGGGGGCCCTTTCCAGTGCCAGCAGAGGTGTTTATTTATTTTATTATTTTTTCCCTCTGCCAACAAAGTAACCTGCTCATCTTGGGGTGCAGGTCGGGGAGAGGGTCTGATTAGGACTTACTATGAACCTGCTGCCGTTCTGCCTATGCTCTAAAGCTGAAGGACCTGCGATGACATCATAGTCATGTGATCTTTTCAACACTGGAAGTGGTGGTAGGACCTGTGATGAGGTCACCATCATGTGACCAGTGCAGGAAGAGGCAGTGCTCAGCAGTGGAGACCTGTGATGCCATGGAGTGAATGTAAGTGCCAGAGAAATGCTGGGAGATGTGGTTCTCCCTATTATACCTCCTCCCTGCTTAGTGGGAGGGAACTATGTCATTTAACTGGAACTGTATGTTATAAGGGCTGAGGGGAGGGGTGTGAGTTACATAGGACTGTATTGTATAGAATACTGGTGGGAGAGGACTCGTGTTATTTACATGGGACTGCACTTTACAGTGCAGGGCAAGGGAAAGCATCGGAGTATAAGATGTCAGAGGGGCTGAGTAGGGTAGAAGGGGTTATGTCCGGGGTGTGGGGGCACATTCCTTGCACAGGGGCCCTCTGCTGTCTGTGTCCGCCCCTGGGTTGGTTCATGAATAACAAAAACAGGATAGGTATGAAGCATCATGGCGTGTATTACAGCGAATAAGGCTCTGTTCACACTTGTTGTTTACATTTCTCCTTATGTATAGTGTATGTTGAAAGGATTTTTTGTGGGATGCCACTCACAAAGTGTGATTGACTATGCCTGTTTGTAATATTGACAAATCAATTCACTTCAATGTAACTAGCACTTAGCACATGGCCTTACTCCATGTACATAGGGGAGATTGATCAAAACTGGTGCAAAGCAAAACTGGCTTAGTTGCCCATAGCAACCAATCAGATTCCATATTTCATTTTCTCTGAAAAATGAAAGGTGGCATCTGATTGGTTGTTGTTTTCAATTGGGCCATTTTCCCTTTACACTAGTTTTCATAAATTTCTCCATGTTGTATACCTTGACATAATCCAGCTTTTTTTCTTCAGGTTGCAACAACCACTTAACTCCATGTCTTAAAGACAACCATATTCATACTCATATCAAAAGTGCTAAATAGGCCTTGCTAAGTCATAAAAGATAGCAAGTGTTGCAAGAAATCATGCAGTTTCTGTGTAAAAGCATCCAAGATAGAACATACACTACTATAGGCATGTGAGGTACTGTATTGACTCCATTACGTTATTTTCTACCTTATAGAAAATAAGAATAAATACTCACATTATCCATTTGCTTGTGTAAAGGCTGTAATGGCCATCTTAATTGAAGACACAGAGCAAAATGTCTCATGGTAACATCATCACACTGGCCGTGGGCAGTAATATAATCACGGATGATGTCACCATGCCGGCTCCATGTAAGATTTTGCATACGTCACCCCATGCAAGATTTTACGCAGTATCTTCAATCAAGATGCAAATGGTGGTATTTTTTTATGTTTTTTTTTTACCGCCATTTCAGGGATAATTGATTTGTTACCACTAAGCACGAGGAATTAAAGGGGTATTCCCATCTCACAAATATAGTTTGTATAGTTAGATATAGCCATACAAATATTATTACTAATAGAATGTATTTATATAAAATCTACCGTTTAAAAGATTTACCTACTTGTATAGGTATTGTCCCACACACATTAGTCAGGCCGTTGCCCCTAGTTACGACCACCGCAGCCATGTAGTAGTGATGGCCGGCTTGCTCTTGTTCAAACACACACTGAGGTAACTGCTGTATTGTGAACGCACATTACATGTGCATGCGGAGACACATCTTAGGGTTGTAGCATTTTTGTCTGCGCTTCCAAAACGCAGAGAAACAGATCCTGTTCCAAGATCAATTCATCTCTATGGAGCAGGATCCATTTATAAAGTCTGCATTTTGGACGGATCCTGACCATTGCGTTTTGGACTGGTAGCGTCCAAAAAGCAGATGTGAAAGTACCCTAAGATGTGTCTCCGCATGCTCATGCAATGTGCGTTCACAATACAGAAGTTACCTCAAAGCGGGGTTTGAAAAGGAGCAAGCTGACCACCACTATTACAAGGCTGCTGTGGCAGCAACCAGGGGCAACGGCCTGACTGATGTGTGTGGGACAATGGATATACATATGGGCAAATCTTCTAAACGGTACATTTTATATAAATACATTCTATTAGTAATATTATTGGTATGGCTATATCTAACTATATAAACTACATTTGTGAGATGGGAATACCCCTTTAAGCCTCATGGCGAATCGATTTTTTCTTGATATTTGGATCGAAGTCAATTCATTTAACTGCGATTCATTCAACACTACTCGTAAGCACAGAAAGAGATTCATGGTAAATTACTGAATCCTTTCCCATCATACTATATATCAGTCTGCTCATCTCCTCCTGCTCTATAACATGCTGCCTGCAGATTACACTCCATGGGATTTTAGATCATATTAACCTGTTACACAACCTACATAAAACCCATAAGTAAAAGACACATGGACACCAGACGTGTTGGAAAATGTTTTGGCCACGGCCAGCTTTATTCCAGAACAGCTTAAACCATTGACTCATAAACCATATAACTTAATAACCACAGATTAGACCAGCAATAAGCTCGGCCTAAATACCAGAATTATATCGTCCACTCACTATTTCTCAGTGAGCAACTTTTCCCTTCCTTCTAATAAAGCGACCGTTACAAACTAACAACTTACAGGGAGGGACGGCGAGCCGCAGCTCCTCACATGCAGCTTGGCTAAGAGCAAAAGCACTGTCAGCCACCGCAAATATATACACTTGGCTTGACTAACCCCTCTAACCCGACATCCAATGCCCTACCGGTTGCTGGACCCCCATATCTACTCTGCCCAGCAACAACCCATAATAAGTCACTTCCCTGACCAATCCCCACTGTCTGTCTCTTACCCAGAGACAAGGGTTATTTTTAGTCACCTTGGCCACAACATTTGGCGGGAAAATTCCTGCCAAAACCGCACAAAGGGCTTATATAGCAATGATCAAAATCCCATGAGGATCCCTCCATATTTAATTTTAATTTCAAGGTGACCGGTTCCTTTAAGTATTTCAATGGCACTATAATTACAACATATATATCAACATCACAAATATAAATTTTAGTTTTCTTTCTTGAATTTAACCGACCCAGCCATTGACGCTGAGAAGTGATAAGTTTTTCTCTGCAATAATATACAGACATAAAAATGAGTAATTATTGGTGTCTTTATTGGGAGACTGCCCTAGGCATTGCCTGCAAGAGCCTGAATAAATCACAAATCATGATCCGAAAATATATTCTCCACAGTGGTGTAAATTATATATTTACAATGATTAAAACTGTTTACTCTGTAGCTCGCTGGTACCTCATATTGCAGGTATGACTAAATATCCGTTGTATACGCGCTGCTGGAAAGAGGACAAGTGTACGGTATATTATCTATAGCAACACAAATGGGCCTCATATAATTTACATAGGGCATAGATTACAACTATAGAACCTCCCAAAAATCCCACCATACATAATTGGTGGAAAGAAAATGCCCAAACACAATATGTAAAACATGTTGAGTTTATTGATAATAAATACAAATAAGTAATGACAAATATCACATACAATAACTATGGGGATAGCCAAAAAATGGGGTGACAATAACCCCTACTACAAGGTGAAACCCAAGGTACCCCACCCCATACTGAATGCGCTATAATAAATATGTACCTAAAATCGCTAGACCGCAGCTACATCTATCCCGCTGCATGCCAAACAACAGCAGGTGTTGCAAACACCTGCTGTTGTTTGGCATGCAGCAGGATAGGTGTAGCTGCGGTCTAGCGATTTCTATTATCTATAGAAACTGGCCAGAGAACGGTTGGACAAACATGCCGGCATTACAATATCATAACAGGAAGAACTTGTTTTCTGGTATCATTGTCAGGTTTCAGGACAATTTTACCAGTAGGTGGCACTGTTTTTTTTTTTTTTTTTAACTACCAGAGCAATCCAATCCAAAGCATGAGGGATATCCTCAAAATGGAGAATTTTTCTGTAATGAATGTGATGCAAGAGTTGTAAACCAATTAAAATATAAAGTAGATAATTACTATTATGAAACAGCATTTTACACATATTACCGTATTTTTCGCCCTATAAGACGCACCGGCCCATAAGACGCACCTAGGTTTTAGAGGACAATAAGAAAAAAATATTTTTCATTAAACCTCAGGTCAGACCACCAATCAGACCCTCAGTGTTAATCAGACCTTAGCTCCAATCAGACTCCCAATGTTAATAAGTCCCCAAAAAGACCTCAGACCACAATGTGAATGACCCCCAATCAGACCTCAGATAAGAGCCCCATGCCTCTTATCAGTCCCCATTGCCTCATATCAGCCCCATTGCCTAATATCAGCTCCCATTGCCTCTCATATTGGACCCCAGCAGCACCCATTGCCTCATATTAGCCCCCAGCAGCCCCCTTTGCCTCATATTAGCCCCCATATGCCCTCATTGCTTCATTTTAGCCCCCAGTAGCCCTTATATGCCCTCATTGCCTCATTTCAGCCCCCAGTAGCCCCTATTTCCACTCATATTAGCCCCTAGCACCACAGGTCAGCCCCCCAGCAGCCCCCTTTGCCTCAGGTCAGCCCCATTGCCTCATATTTAATAAAATAAAAACGCCACTTACCTCTCCTGCTCCTGGACGGCTCTTCTCCTCCAGTGCGATCCTCTTCTTCCTGCTGTCGGCTGAGCTGTGACCCGGCGCGCACAGCGTGAGGTCACTGAGCGCCCTCACACTGTGCGCAGCCCTGCACAGCTCAACCAACAGCCGAGGACCAGGAAGCGGTAAGTACAAAGTCTTCACCGCTTCCTTGTCCTCCGGTGCTAATGAGCGCTTCCATAATGGAAGTGCTCATTAGCATTCGCCCCATAAGATGCAGGAGCATTTTCCCCCCACTTTTGGGGGAAAAAAATGCCTCTTATGGGGCGAAAAATATGGTAATTGTTCATGAAATCAAATACAAACATAGCTGGTGTCTGCTATTAGTTCAGGCATAGGTCAAGCATCATAGCTTCAAGAAGGATTAAAATATGACACAGATGACTTCATGGGTATAATTAAACAATGCAATGTGCAGTAGATTTTGTTTACATATCAGCATGATCAACCCTAGTAAACCAGGTACACTGTCCGGAAGGATCGATTCTGCTGATTAAAATTATCGTTGTCTTGTAAAAATCTGAGAAAAAGACTTTTTATTCATTATGCAAATTAGGGCTTCATTGCACTGAAGGGCAGGGCCTAGCCTCTCTGTGCACCTCAGCTCATCAGCTTAGAGAAAACAGAAACTATAATTTGCCTATAGAATAATAAAAAAAATTCTTACAATTGACTTTTACAAGATATGTGTCATTTTAATCAGTAGTATCAATCCTACGAGTCACTATGCCTTGTTTAATTAGGGTGATCCTGATGACAGGTGCTCTGTTAGGTGATATGAATATCAACGAGGAGATACACTGCTCTGAAATTTTCCTGTATGAGGGCAAATCTGTAGGACCCGGCCATATGGCTGCCATGTAATACAACTTTTATATGGCTGGCCTCAACTTCCCATGTCAGCTCCATTTCTAAAAGAGGTTGCCTTGATCTTTTGTTGCTTAAAACCAAAACGATCAGTGTGAGACGTCCCAAATATACACAGTGAGCAAATGGCGAGATGATTCAAAGCAAAATGTAGTCACAAGGTACATGAAGTGATCACGTGGCATGTTTTTTTTTTAAATCATGAATTTCTCCACTCTTCCAATTCAGACCGGTAATAAACGCTGTTCGTGTTCATCAATTATCTGATGATGTCACCATGGAAGGATTGTATTATAATCCAGTGGACATCATACAGTTTGAATTCATCTATCAGGTAGAAGGATCTGTGGAGTTGTTGCTGAACTGAGTAAATACATATTTATGATTGCATTGTACTCATTTTGAGCTAAAATAATTTTTTTTAAATTGGTCTTTATTACAAATATGGAGCCCTTTTTTCTGTACAGGGCTGGAATTCTCTAATAGAGGGATCTGAATTTTCTCTCTTTTCCATCAGTTGGGGAGCTGATGGGCTCCTTATCTCTGCTCTCTGACATTATAAACACTCATTACAGCTCAGTTCTTATCTTACTGATAAGAATGTGGCCTAAATAAGTGTTTATGACCTCTTAGTAAACTAGAGATAAGGGTTATTAGATGGCCGGCACAAAGTGAAAGTAAAATGCATGATTTAGGGTACTTTCACATTAGCGTTCATATATTCCCGTATTGAGCTCCGTCATAGGGGCTTAATACCGGAATAAAACGCTTCAGTTTTGTCCCCATTCATTGTCAATGGGGACAAAACTCAACTGAAGACAACGACATGCTCCTAAAAGCATTCCATTCCGTCTCCAAACCGGAGAGCAAACCGCAACCGGTCTAGGCATCCGCACCAAGACGGATCCGGAATGACCCCCAATGCAAGTCAATGGAGGACGGATCCGTTTACTAGTGTGTCACACCAAACGGATCCGTCCTCCATTGACTTTCAATGGAGTTCATGCCGGATTCGTTTAAGAGATGTTAAAAATAATACAACCGGATCCATTCATTACGTTTAACAGATATGCTGGGAGCTTTCCCAGTACATTCGGTAAATGGACAACAAAGATTTAGAGGGAGAGTTATCAAAACTAGTGTAAAGGAAAACTGTTTAAGTTGCCCTTAACAATCAATCAGATTCTACTTTTCATTGTACAGAGCTCCTTTGAGAAATGAAAGGTTTAATCTGATTGGTTATTATGGACAACAAAGCCAGTTCTACTTTACACCAGTTTTGATAAATCTCCCCTATAGTTTAAAACGCACATAAGTGTAATACTGCTTAAATTTCTCCATGGAGCTCTGATGCCCCGTTTTCCCATATTCATGGGACAACCACAGATCAGAGAGGAACTGTCACCTCTTATGACATAGCTATGCATTGTGCCATTCCTTTGTTATTCCTCCTGAATATTTATGGGTCTTACTATTCCACTTGTCAAAGGGGTGGGTCACTACAAAGTCTGATACAGTCAGCACTGTCTGGACAATGTCAGAATGTGTAGGGACACAACTCCAACGGTTAACACCCTGATGTCAACCTACTTATAACATTCTAGGAGGAATAACAGAAGGACAGCACAACTCAGTGTTGTAAGAAAATATGCAGCTGAATTGTTATTTATTACACAAATATTCTTTACAAGGGACATGTTAAACAGAGATGGCAGGTCCTCTTTTACGTTTAATATAGGGCTTTTATGCAGCCCTGGTGATCTCATTAGGAGGTGAATATGGAGAAGTCCACCTGCTAGAGACCTTTTCATGACTTTGGAGAAAAATCTGAACATGAGGCTCTGTGTGTTTTGCTGATGTAAAGACGTTACTGGAGATACACTAAGAAGATTATAAGCCATCGTTGGCGTGTGCAGACTGATGCTTCATGTATTGTGCCTTTCCAATGTGTGTTTTCAGATGTGTTAGCTGCATTAGCTATCCCTGGTTTCAATACACTTTTCTCTATGAGTTACATGAATAGAAATGAATAGCTTAGCAGTGCAGATTAGATATAAAATACAGGTATTTTGCTTTAGCACAAACAAAGATAAATTGAACACGCAGCGCTCTCAGCTAGCACAATAGACAACACAATGCCACTTACATGCGCCCTACACGTTCACAGCTAACCTCTCATTTCTGTGTGCTGGATGTCAACAAGAAAGGGCTTATCTATTCTACAGCTCCTAATAATGGCTTCTCCAATCAAAAACCTTCTGCATCAAACTTCTGACAGGTACAACAGAAAAGAACGAGACACCCAATTCCTCACAAGACACAGTCTGATTATCAGGATGGCTATGAAATGACCATGTACAATGAGAGTCATCCAGAGTGGTATAGTGTAAATCTACCTTGCATGTTATAGCAGATTTCATGGACGCAATGTTTTTGATTATGCACTACGTATTCAAAGGACAAAGCAGTAAATTGGAAGAGAAACATTTCAATATTTCCGTTCACGTAACAGAGATGTTGGTATTTTCCAGTGAGTGTCACTATATGAATAACTCTGATTTACCAAAGACAAATAAAATCTCATCACATTTTAAAGTGTAACTGCCATTGTATTTTTATTTGTGTAATGTATAGGGGCAGAGATACGGACCATTTTTGTAATATACTTTAATTACTGAAATCATACATTTTTATTAATAAAAAACGGCCGTAAAGTGGCCCATTTTGAGCCTTAGCAACGCTCCTCTGTCTTCTGTTTACATTACACAGTCAGTGTAAGCAAGTCTCTATAGTTATGTAAACAGAAGACAGAGGAGCGTTGCTAAGGCTCAAAATGGGCCATTGTACAGCTATTTTTCGAATAGAAATGTATGATTTCAGTAATTAAAGTATATTACAAAAATGATCAGTATCACTGCCGCTATACGTTACACAAATAAAAATACAGTGGTCCCTCAAGTTACAATAATAATTGGTTCCAGGACGACCATTGTATGTTGAAACCATTGTAAGTTGAGTAATTGGTTCCAAAGTCCCAAAATGTCATCCAAGATAAGAGAAAATGAAGATTTAAGAAAAATAAGCAGATAACTAAGACAGATAAAACAAGTCCTTACATATAACATCCATGACTAACTGCTAACTATCAACTAATACAGCTAGCTGATCAGAGAAGTGGCCTTGATTGGTTGGATCTGAGTCCGAGGCATTGTATGTTGAGTCTAGTTTCAATTTACTTAGAAAGAAGAAGGAAGTTGCACACCTCTTGTTAATCGAGGTGCTGCGATGTACGGGAACAATGTCCCAATAGCTTCAAGAGTCAGAAAAATCACGCACTCTCTTAAATACTTGCTCTTAGGGATTTAATGAAAAACTCAATATAAGAGTATAAAGTTCAGCTCAATTCCATTGATATGTGGTTATCATGTTATCTACAAATCTGTCGATTGTCTGCGAGTCTGTGAAACGTTTCGGTCAAATGTGACCTTCTTCAGTCTTTTCGCAGGGATCAGATGTAGGGTAGCGTGGTAGACGACCACGTGTGGATGACTGCAGAGCAGAGCACAAATAAAAATACAGTGGTCCCTCAAGTTACAATAATAATTGGTTCCAGGACGACCATTGTATGTTGAAACCATTGTAAGTTGAGTAATTGGTTCCAAAGTCCCAAAATGTCATCCAAGATAAGAGAAAATGAAGATTTAAGAAAAATAAGCAGATAACTAAGACAGATAAAACAAGTCCTTACATATAACATCCATGACTAACTGCTAACTATCAACTAATACAGCTAGCTGATCAGAGAAGTGGCCTTGATTGGTTGGATCTGAGTCCGAGGCATTGTATGTTGAGTCTAGTTTCAATTTACAATGGGTCAGAACAGACCGTTGTATGTTGAAAATATTATATCCTGAGGCCATTGATATTTATGGCCTATCCTCAGGATAGGTTATTAATATCTAATCATTGGGGGATCAGACTCCTAGTTTCCCTACTGATCAGACATGGCATTCCAGTGAGTGTTTAGGCTTCTTCTTAAGCCAGTGACATCATGTACACCACTCACAAGGCCTAGGCACAGCTCAGTCTCATTCAAGTGAATAGACTTGGACTGCAATACCAAGCAGAAACTTCAGCCTTGCTAAATCTCTCCTGCAGTCTCAGTTGGAGAGTGAAAACATTGGTCACATGACACAGCTGAGGACCAGGAGAAAGAGGAAAGCTTACATACAGAGTCTACACCAGTAGAAAGATGACCTTCACTACATTTTACATTATGTTCTTTTCTAAAGAGCCAGAGAATAAAAAAATTCAGTGGGAGTGCTGCTTTAATTTTATATAGATGCCCAAATTCTCAAAATCATACAAAATAGGTGTAAAAAAAATCATGACATGCTCTGACCGCCCAGGAATCCTCACCATATGGCAGAACACGGGAATGTAATGTGATGTTTAGATATATTTAAGCATCTAAATGGACACATCACATACACCAAACCTTAATGTGCCATGGCCATATAGCTGGTTGTGTAACTTTAAAAAACAGACACCACCATCAGCATCCCCCACCATCAATATTGATTTTGTGCACCCAGTTTGATACTAGCAAATGAAGGCACGGCACACACTCATCTATTTCCGATTTATTTATCGAAGGTGAAATTATTTTATTCTTTATAATTTGGAAGAGATACGAGGAACATTTCTCTGTATACTTACTTCATACAAAGACATACTCAAATATAAAAGCTATTTTTCACTGTTGTGAACCATTTACTTGAGCGACAGATAGTAATCAATAATGGTTTTCCCACTTTTGATAATACACCACTAAGAATACCCACCGACACTGTCAAATAACAAAAAAAGAGTCTGCTGTTTTCCCTCCGTTGTACAATAAGCTGGTGAAGTTGGTTACCACTATAAGTCATGATGGTAAACACTGTGAATTGGCTCAGGAGAAGGCTTCACGTAATAGTTGTGGCTGTCAATGCTGAAAATGAAGCCTACCTGCTGTGAACCTATAAACACTTCTTAATACCAAATGTTTGAAGAAGTAGCTTTCTTGCCCTAGATGTTCCGTCGAGCTGCCGGTGATGGGCTCCCACCCTTTAACTGGGCCAGTGTATATCATTTTAGTTACAAGTGCAGATAAGAACAGACTTGCTACACTCCTAACCAGACAGAAATTATTCATATGTGACTAGACTAGAAAGTAGACTTAAGTAGAAACCACTTTGAAGGGTTTTTTTGACTTACAAATCAGTTTCAGCATTTTAGATTTGGCAGAGAATAATTATTTGTATTCTAAAATATGAAATAACATTGCAAAGTGGGGTCAACGTGGAGGCCTAAATTCAAAGTTTTCCAGGACTAACTTTCTGATGACCTATCCTTCGCATAGGTCATCAATATCAGATAGGCAGGAATACGTTCTGCTTTGTTCCTGAGCTGCAGTGCGTTGACCGCATTGTGTAATGATTGTGCCTGGTTACTGTAGTGCTGCTTCTATTCACTGTGTTATTATACTATTTGCGCTTCTTGAAAAAAAATTGGCTGAAAATGGACTCAGGGCACCATGACATGTGCATCCTGGCCAGAGAATAGCTCCTTAAAGGGGTTTTCTAGGACTTAATTATTGATGGTTAGTCACTTGAATGGGAGTTGCTTTGCAGTAAACAGGCATGGCCACTACACAGGGTACTATGCGGTCTAGTTCCATTTCCTGGTTCCAGGGCACCAGCTCAGAAAAAAAGCTGATCAGCATGGGTACAGGGAGTCAGACCCCCCCCCCCAATCTGATATTGATAATCTTTCCAAAGGGTAAGTCATCAATAAGTTAGCTGTCACAGCTTCTTTAAGCAGCTATTCTCTGGCCAATATGCACATGCCATGGAGTCCATTTTGAACCATCTCCTTGTAATAATTAATAGAACTAAAAGTCATCTATTGTTAACTGCTATCAGTAAATATATTAAGAATGTAAAGTATGCAGTCCGTGCCGGCCCTTCAGGAACCCCTGTTGTCTCTGCAGGAATGCTGTGCCACGCACCATGCCATTCTGTATCCTGGTTGCCAGCATCCTCTCCATGCTGCTGCTTACATGCTCCTGCTTAAGGGCAGCTTAACACTGGCATTAAGCTTTTCCGGCGGGCTATTTCCGACAGGGGAACAGCCTGTTGGATCTGTACTAACGTTTGCACACGTGTGCTGCCGGAAGTCTGCCCAGCTCCATTCACTATAAAAGGGAGCAGCACAGCAAATATGCCGAGAGGCGGCTGGACAAATACCACTGCACGGCAAATCTCATCTACAGTACATGCTGCTGAAAAAAATCTGAGTGGAAACTGACCTCAAATTCATAGGATGACATCTACATCAAGTCCGCAGCAAAATACAAGAAAATCGGCATGTATCTTGCAGATTTTCTATGTATGCATCGCAAAATCCACAGGAGATTTTAACACTGCAAATGATGCACATGGCCATATCCAATTTTTGGTCTAGAAAAAATTGAGAAATGGATAACATCTGTGTGTATTCTGTTTTTTTTTCACACTCCATAAATAGAAAGAATTATTCTTGTCTGCAAAAAATCAACAAGAATAGGGCTTGCAGTGAGATTCTTGGATCGGGCACATGGATCTGTGAAAAACAGATGTGTAATTGGCACCATTGAATTGTATTAGGCAGTCTGCTGAGTGTTTTAAAAACTGATAGTGGAGAGAAGAAAAATATGGTTGTGTATGGGAGTATGTGAGCCCTTAGTATTTTCTTCAGAATTCATTCTATTTATTCTCTAAAGAAAATATGTAAAATGATGTTATATATATATATATATATATATATATATATATATATATACAACATCATCTCACCAAACCACATGTACATATCCTGCTTGCGTTGTATAGTCTATGATGCAAAGGAAGATACTATCTTGGCAATGGGTAAATAGAGCAAAAATCGAAGATCCAGCACTCATGTAAAAGTAATCCAATAAAAAAATCTGTTTTTTAGAAGTCCTTTGGCTATGAGAAAGAACCAATGCATATCAGATTGAAACGCATAAACATCTTTTTTATCGCAGGATTTTTTCACATTTTGAATGTACTTCAGTAATAAAACCTTGCTTAATATTTTTTTAAAATTGTATTCCTTCTACGTCAGTACTGCTGATCTTCTATTTTTGCAACTTGTATAATTAAAAAAATAAAACAGGTCCTAATTGAAATACCAAACAAGAGTTTTTGCCAAGGGAACTTTCAAATTGAATCCTAACTATTTTGATATGAGGTCTGAGATCCAATGAAGCTGAAATCCATCATGCACATAACATGTAGATAAGAGCTATCTCATTACATTACCCCTTCTTGATATACTAATGTAAAAAAAGCATCAAAATATGTGCAAATACAATATATAATAATATTCATCATCACTTTTTGCCAGACATCTTATAAACTGTTACAGATTTAATTATAACATTATTGTACATGAGAAAAATTGGTAATGAAATGACTAAATGAAATAATTATTTCCAAATTATGAAAATACAACTTTATATTTAATAGTCAATGAACCCATTATACAGAGAAAGCTTCTGTATGTAAAACGGTGACATAAATATATAATTGTACATTAATATTAATGTACAATCCAGATAGAAATGTAGAGTAACAGGGCCTTAGGCCTTGTGAGATAGTTGTCATTTAATAGGAAGTATTTTACATATACATCTACTACTATTAGTGCAGAATCTCACTATGAACAAAATCTTTCCATCAGCCCAGCTAATGAGTGGTTTTTGAGACCCAACTTTGCATTTAGCAAGGCTGAATATAGACAAAATCTGGAAGATTTCATTCATCATTTTTTTAATGTTGTTTGGAGCGTGGAATAATTACATGTTATATTATTTTCTATGTATAAAATCATCAGTTGACAATACACAGATGATGCAACAACATGGACAATGTTATTAACCCCTTCGCGCCCAGCGCTGTACATGTACGGCGCTGGGGCGATGCGGGCACATGGCGCCCGCTCGCGGGTGCGGCGGGCGTCATGGCCGGCAAGTCTCTGCTGTTTCTAACAGCAGAGACTTGCCGCTACTTACCGCCATCGGCGGCGTCTTCCTGGTTGATTAGATGCCGTGATCACACGTGTTGCGTTTCAAGTTGCGTTTCAACTAGTTGCGTTTCAACCCGGAAGCATTCGCTTCCGGGTGGTGTACAGACACCCCGTGTGGCCAATCGGGGTGTCTGTACACCATATGAAAACTGTAATCCTCGCTGGTGAGGATTACAGTTTTCAAAGTGCAATTCTTATTCTGGCCACTAGATGGCAGGCCAGGATAAGAAATGAGCAACTCATGGATTTCTGAGTCTATAAAATCCATAATTGCTCATAAAGAAAAAAAAAAAAGCCACAATATATAAGCCCATATTTGAGCTTTCTAATAGTAAAAAAAAATTAAAAAATAAATGTTAAAAAATATATAAAAAATAAAAAAGATGTAAAAGTTAAAATCACCCCCCTTTCCGTATAAGTAAAAAATAAATACCTAAATAACAAAAAATATAGACATCATGGGTATCACCGTGACCGAAAACGCCCGTACTTTTAAAATATAAAAAAAAATTCCAATACGGCGAATTGTGTGGCGGAAAAAAGCGTCCAAATGGCGATTTGCCGTTTTTTGACGCTTTTTTTTTCTAAAAAAAAATAAATAAAAAGTGATCAAAAAGTCATACACACCCCAGAATGGTATCAATAAAAACTTCAGATCATCCCGCAAAAAATGAGCTCCCATACAGCTCTGTACACATAAATACCAAAAAGTTATAGGGGTCAAGATTTGACAAGGAAAAAAAAAAAAAAAAAAAAAAAAGGGCAACTTTCTAATTATTTTATCACTATGAAAACGCAGGAAAAACTATACATATTAGGTATTGCCGGATTCGTACTGACCAGTAGAATGAAAGTAACGGATCAGTTTTAATGCACATCGAACGCTGTAAATAAGAAACCCGTAGAACTGTAGCGGAATAGCGTTTTCTTTGCAATTTCACACGGTTTGGAATTTTTTTCCCGCTTCCCACTACACCGTATGCAATATTAAATGGTGGCGTTGGAAAGTACAACTTGTCCCGCAAAAAACAAGCCCTCATACAGCTATGTGAACAGAAAAATAAAAGCGTTATGGCTGTTTGAAGGCAGGGAGCGCAAAACGAAAATGCAGAACCGAAAAAAGCTCCGGGGGTGAAGGGGTTAATAAAGAAGTTGTACCAAGTATGATAGTTAACCCACATACACAGGATAGGGAATACCTGATGATCGGTGGGGTCCAACTGCTGGGACTCCCACTTATCCCAAGAACAGTCATCCAATGTTCCCTTCCTGAGCATGCACCTTGGCACGCCATTCATTCTCTATGGGATTGCTGGAAATAGACGAGTACAGAGCTTCCGCTACCCGACTGCTGGGTTCAGGGGTGCACCACCAATGAGGCCAAGTGAGGCAATCGCCTATGGCAGCACCAGGTAGGGGCAAGAGGGGGGAAGTGGAAGGGCCATGGGCAATGAGTACTTTCACTGTGGCAAAGGGATTAGGTTAAGAAATTGGCATGGGGGAGCACTGTTTCAGTTTTTGCCTCAGGCAGCAGAAAGGCTAGATGCACCTCTGGCTGGGTTCCCCACTAATCCAAAGAACAGTGATCCCATGTTCCCTTCCGGAGCATGAGCCCTGACACTCCATTCATTCTCTATGGAATTGCTGGTGATATCTGAGTACAAAGCTTCCGGTATCCGACTGCTGGGTCCCCCACTTATCCCAAGAACAGTAGTCCCATGTACCCATCCTGAGCATGCGCCTTGACACTTCATTCACTCTCTATGGGATTGCCAGAGATAGCAGAGTACAGAGCCTCCTGTATCTTACTGCTGACCCCCACCCACCCAAGATCAGTCAGTTATCCCCTATTCTGTGGATACGGATAACTTTCATAATTGGCACAACCCCTTTAAAACTTGAAAATCTTCAACCAGATGTAAATATTTCACTTTATTTTAAGCGTAGGCATTGAAGTTGGCATTCACTGATATAGGTGCAATGCTATTTTTTTTTAGTTAGGCTGACTTCACACTTCACAGTCAAAAATGCCAGACAAAAGAGCACATCCTACGGCGATGTGGACCCCACTGTATTCAATAGACTCCATTGGGCTTCATTGGTGTCCATCATGTGATATCATATAGTACATGACAATCTCTTTCTAACAAAGCTAGAACCAGCCCTGTACCTCACATGGATCCAGATTCAGAAGGTGGCACAATACAGATACATTTTATTGAATAACTAAGTGGCCATGCAACATTGTTAAGTATATGTAATTACAGAAGAATTCAGATCCAGATGCTAGTTTAAAAACTGTAGAATATTTTTGTGGGACAACCCCTTTAAGTGAACTTTGGTTATAAATGACTTATTATGTCATTGACCTTATTGTACTTGTGCCTGTTAGTGGAAAAACAGCAAAAAAAAAGACATTTTTGGAGAATGAATTCATTCCTTGTCCAGCACTCAAGAGGATACATACCACAGAAGCAGCTGATATGACTGCCATGGGACCCTTGTAGAATGGGGGCTGAGTCCTGATTGTCCCATCCCCTATATATAGGGGTAGAAATTTAGGCATTTCTGTCATGGTTGAGAAACCCTGGCACCATTATGGAGGTGCCACGTTTGCTCGAATACAATGAAAGCCTTTCCCATAAGTATAAAAAGCTAAAATAAACTGAGAGGCAGAATTGCTTTTAGCTGAATCCATGTCTGAAGCTTGATGCATGATGTATCTACTGTCAGTGTTAAAGGGCTTTCATTTCAAGGATTACGTAAATGCTACTCATGTGAAAAAATGATATTATTAAAAAAATATTTTCCTATAAGTAAACAAAGCAGAAATGAAACTGCTTTTATATTGTATTTTATGATGGATATTAGTAATACCAGATCTTTATTTTTCCTGCTGCATGGCAGGACTAAGAAAGAAAAAAAAAATGGGCTTGTTGTGCTGTAGTTTGATTTTTAGCTAAAGTGACATGATGTCACACAGCTATTCCTTCAAGCACAGAAGGAACCAAAAAAGCTTTCACTACAACCAATGTGACCTCTGAACCTAAACATCAGCAGCTTCAATGGCCTGGGGATAGGACATTCCTGTAACTGGAATCAGACAGTGTGATGCGCTATTCTTATTGCATATTGCTGCTTGTTGCTTGCTGTTGATTGAGATACCCTATCTCTTGATTATTATGGTTGCCTGTATCTCGTTACCTTGTACAATTCTAGATCAACCTGATATTTGTGAAAGTCTTTCTTGCACCTTTACAATATTAAACACTTTCATTGCAAAATTGATGAAGTCATGGAAAGCAATTCCAGCACCTTAACTACAGTCACTTCGGGGACATCTCGACAGGTCGAATGCTTCTCTTTCCCTGTTGAAAATAATAAGATGCTACTTGTCCCTGTGTGTAATACTGTGGGAATGATGAGAGAAATAATTTTCTCATTGCCCAATATCTTTTGGGAAAACAAGTCCCTTTAGATTAATTAGATTATCTGCAATGTTCTGTTAAAGCTGGAAAGCTGAACTAGTTGGTGCAATCAGTCACCCACAAGTGTCACCCTCACAAACTATGGTAGTGTGCCACGTAGGCTAATGAGCATATGTGGTAGGTTGCCTCTTGAGTCCTCTCCTCCATTCAACAGCACTGAGCACTTCCCTGCCTCACTTCTCAGCTGTTGTAAGGACAGTTGGACACCTGTGGTCCACCTCCATTGATATAGTGCTCTACACTGATTTGTACTACCCAATTTATAGTGCAATTCCTTTGCTGCAGTCAGTCCTTAGTACAGCAGTCAAGCTACTAGATTTAATTTCCTTTTTGAAGGGTCACTGCATTTTTAGAAATCTTTCGACGTGTCATAGAGACATATAAAAAGTTTTGGTCATGGGGATCTGAGTTCTGGGAGCCCCACCAATCGCGAGAATGAGAAGAGAAGAGCAGAGCGCTCACATATTGCTCTTGCTCACCTTGCTGCAGGAAAAGAAGCGAGACAGACTCGTTAGAAAGTATATAGGCCCATCTTGCTTCCATCTTCTGCAGCGAGGTTGAGGGTGCAATACGAGGAGTCCATTTCTTTCCTTATACTAGTGATCAGCACTCAGATCTTCACCTATGAAAACATTTGAGATGTTTTTTCACATATCAACAGTTTTCTGAAAACTCAGTGACCCTTAAACTACACGTTACTTAAATGTAAATTAAAACAAAGGTTTTGTCCAATGACCAAAAAAACTCTGAAACTGTGTGCATACTGTAGGTCTTCAAGATGATCACGCTTCACTCTTATCTGCAAGCGTCTACATCCTTTGCAACATATGTTAGACCTCCTTCCCACCCTCCTGGTAGCAGTGTCCACCCTGACTATTCCTGATGGAAATTCAGTACCTTCTTCCCACCCTCACTGTTGAAGTCCGTGCCCCATGTCCCATACCACATGCACCACAACATACCACCACACTTTAACAATTGCAATTCCTTTCACCTGGATCCTATGTGCCATCACAATACCTCCTTCCTATGCTTGCTTTTCATCCATCATCAGCAATAATTTTACCACTTAACACTCTCATCCTACCTAGCTCCCTCCCACCACTTCTCAACATCTTCCCACTACTTGCAATACACATTCTGTAACTTTGTGATGCAGCACGGGGGGAGTTGCAAGTGTTGATGAAGAGGAAGGTTATGAAACGGCAAGGAAGAGCAAAGAGGCTTGGCTTCAAATGCATTGATAAAGAACCTGATCTCTTTGTCAATCAAGACATCTTCAGAACCAACATAATTACAGCCATACCCTGCTGGAAATGCAGGTAATAGAAGACCTAGGCATTTTTAAGAAAGATGGATAACAAATTGAAATACTTTTAATCGAACAGCTGCCACACAATTTTCAATTTTCATTTACTACAATACCCCTTTCATTTTAGCTGTTCACATACTGGAAATTTTAGCAGCAAAAGTGCAATCTTAAATTGGCTAAAAAAACTTGGGATACTATTCTCTCTGTTTCTAACTAGTATAGCAATATATACGGAACCAGATAATGACTTATATAGCGCACTTTCATAATTGCAAGGCAGTTCCTCCGTATTACCTGTATTTCTCATGAGATGACTGCTGAAATTGCCAAGCATCAGTATGGAACTATATCAATATGCACAACTCTGAAATTATAGTGAATACTCGGTAATTAGAGCGCAGGCAGGAGTCAATGCAAGAGTTGAAGTGCTTGTTTGGGATCAGGGACTGTAGGCAATATTTACAATGCAGTATTGTGCCCTAGGGCAACCTCCTATGCAGGAGTATGCCTTAGAGTCCATTTAAGCCAAGGCTGGAAGGCATCTGGGTAAATGAAGACCTGAGATTGTTCGGCGTCATACTCAACTGCTGTGTTTGTTATAGTCAGTAGTACTTTTGATATGCAGCTCTGGTTATTAGAAAAATCAATCTACTTTATATTTGCTTGTGAACGTGTTTACTTTTCTGCTGTGGTATAATGATCCTGCAGCCTACATAAGCTAAGTAAGCCAGTTGTTTAATGAGGCAACGTCCTGCACACATTTCCAGGGCAGTAAAAGACAGATACCACCATATTTAAAAGTGCCATGAGAGCTTGATCCAGCAAATTATGTGTGTGGTCTATATTAAGTTGAATAATTTATCATAACTTACAGTATCTACAATACAATGCATTTAATACTTGTGACTAAGAGTTTAAAGCCATAGCTGGTTCTCCTGCCCAAGGCGGCAAAGCTTTTGGTGCCAGATGAGGCAGAAAATTAAAAGAATTGGAGGGATTTATCATTTCACTTGGGACAGGAAACTGCTGTCAAAACGTCACACTTGTTTGTGCAAACTTTTTTGTTTTCATGCTGCTTCAACCTCTTCCCTACACCATTTATCAGTGGCTTAAAGGCCCCCATACACATTGGCCCTGATGATTTCATTCCAGAATTATTGCTTCAAAAAGTTGCTAAATAGGGCTTTTGTGACTTTTTGACTCACTCATAAAATGTTGTGATTTTTTCAATCTTACTTCCCTCACTCCAGTTTTGAAATGCTGGTGGGAATGTGGGCACGGTTATCTATGTTAATGAGTTCCAAGGGTGGAGTAAGAAAAAAGTGTTAGGTTTAAGGATAAGATAAATTTATCAAACCACATGCAATATTTGATAAATGTGGTATAAAATAGTCCAACACAGACTAAGGCTACTTTCACACTAGCGTTTTATAATTCTGGTATTGAGTTCCATCATAGCGGCTCAATACCGGAATAAAATGCTTCAGTTTTGTCCCCATTCATTGTCAATGGGGACAAAACTGAACTGAAGACAACTGAATGCTTTTAGGAGCATGCTGCTGTTTGCTCTCCGGTCCAGGCATCCGCACCAAGACGGATCCGTCATGACCCCTAATGAAAGTCAATGGGGACGGATCCGTTTGGTGTGACACAATGGTGAACGGATCCCTCCTCCATTGACTTTCAATGGAGTTCATGACGGATCCGTCACCTGCACACATACATACATACACACATACAGACATACACATAAACATACACAGACATATACACATACAAATACACATACATACTTACATGCTCCCGGCAGGTCTCCACAGCGCAGGAGGAGCAGGACGGCACACACATATGACGATTCCACCTGGCACCCAGCAGAGGGCGCTGTGGGGAATCGTCCTATGTGCGTGCCGTCCTGCTCCTCCTGCGCTGTGGAGACCTGCCGGGAGCATGTAAGTATGTATGTGTATTTGTATGTGTATATGTCTGTGTGTGTGTGTCTGTGTGTATGTACTGTGTGACATGTGTGGGGTTCCGGCCCCACACATGTCCCTGCGGCAGCACGGATCCGGCGGCACCCTTCACCTGCCGGATCCGTGCTGCCGCTAGTGTGAAAGAGGCCTAAAGCAAAACTGACTGCAGATTTTTGTCTCATGATAAATTCTCCCCATTGTGTATTGTTAGCCAGGCCCACAGATAATAGCAGGCTTGCCAATCTAATGCATATATGGACCTCCCAAATATCCCCCGAGAGATGATATTGGGGGAAAGAAGGATAGGGTGAACCGAATATTTTTGCTCAATTCTTTTGTTTTCCCAGGAGATAAGCCGCTCTCAGCATCTCTCCTCATTGACAACACATACATGATGGATGCATATGCAGGGGTTTGGAAGAAAGTCAGGAGAGATAGCTGTCGGTTGTATGATCATTTGGCTGACAGCTATGAAATGTGTATTGCCAGCTTAAAGGACTTATCGTGGAAAAGATAATGATGACTTATCCTCAGGATAGATCATCCTTATCACATCAGCCGAGGTCCAAGTCCCGACATCCCTGCCAAACAGCTGTTTCAGGGAGTTGCTGTGCTCATCAGAGCTATAGTGAACTATGCAGGCTCCCAGCAGCTTTCCGAGGACAGCGCCGTACATTGTATGGTGGCAGTGCTTGGTATTGCAGTTCAAGTTGCAGTGAGGCCATGTGGTCGATGTACAGTGATGTCACTGGCTTAGAAAGAGGGCGTGGTGCTCAAGGCTTCTTCTAATAGCTGATTGGCAGAGGTCCCGGGCGTCACACCGCACAGATCTGATACTGATGACCTGGGCATAAGTCATAAATATCTTTTCCGGGATAATACCCTAAAGATTCACTGAATGAGAGTTAAAACTTTTTGGCTTACGAAAATAATTGCAGACCTAGGTTTGTAGCTTGAAATCAATGGTTCATGAATAGTAAGTTACAATGACAGAGCTCAGTAACTGCTTTTGCTGTGCATACTTTTATTTCTACTTTTATTATATATTTTATTAATTCTTCTTAAAATTCATTGATACAGAACAGGTATCTGGTGGGTGGAACTTGTATTCCTTCTGCCGTTCTTCCCACTAGAGCTGGCCATAATTTCTTAAACTTTTATATATCTCCATTAATTGGAGGTGTACAGAGTCTAGGTATGGCGTGGTGAGCAGGGTAGTGAATTTTTAAAAAAGGCTAATAAATTCTCATTCATGTTTACAGTATATCCTATTGTAAGCTTTCTGAGCAACCCTACAGCATCAGCTGTGGGTATAAAGCAGGCTGCCATTGGAAAGAGACAACGTTTCTCTAACTTCAATGGACTATGTGGCTCTGTTAGTATCATGACTTCCATTAATTCCAGAACCATGACAGCTATGAGAGATCCATTGAATATCACCTCTGATGAATCCTACTGACTTATAAGGGGTCCTTTAGAGCTTTTTCTTTCTATTGCATAAAATTAAAAAAACACACTGAACTAATGACTTTAAAAAAGCAATGGAAACCTGATAGAACAGACAATGTGAACAGAACCTTAATGCTGGAAAACCTTTTTATGGACGCCTAAGCAAGGTCCTGACACTAATATGGCATATAGCTACAATTAGTATACAGCAGATATCAGTTTCTATCATTTTGTTTGTGTATATTATTTGCTCTTTTGTTGATTTTCTGTTAGCTTAATATTTATATTTTTCATTAGCACAGTAGAAATCACAGTTTTAATGTTCATTTCATTTACAAATCTCTAAATATGCTGAAATAATTGATAATATGCCAGCCAAGAAAAAAATGCTTTTTGGCAAACTTAATACCGGAAAAATAGAGTTATTTTAAAATCTGAAAACACATGCTGTATAAGCCGGGGCTCAACAAAAATCACTGCAGACGACTAATTAATCCATTAAATAACTATAACTAAATACATTTGCAGCATATGGTAGTACTGTGACAGTGGCAATGCTAGGAGAACTGATTCAGATGTCAACTTTTCATTAGATGAATGAAGGCTCAATATGGCTGGGATCAGAAGGAAATAAGCAATATAATGAACGCAGACACAAATGCAAGCACTAATAACTACTGTACATTCTCTTACAGAAATGAACAGTTGGATAAGAATGCAGGTCAACATGAGATGTCTACAGACTATGGGGGAGATGAGATCCTCTGCGCTGCGGAAGGATGTCCCTAATTTATGACATGGTGCATGCTCCAGCAGTCCATGCACCTAAAGTGAAATCTATGCCAGCTTGGAGCAGGCTCAGATTTCAGTTTTCTTTTATCAAGAAGATAAATATGCTGGACCTGCTGGTTCTGCCCGCCCCTGCCTTCACCACACCCCCTTCTCAGGAAAGTGTCGAGGGCAGTGTAGAAACGCTACTTTTGCCTAAATATAGGTGCAATGGTGTTTAAAAAGTCACAAACACAAGAATTGATGCCTTTTTAGGCCAGAAAACTTGCGTGAGGGGAATGATAAATTTCCATCACGTTTTTTCTTCGTTTAATGTAAGTAGTCAGAAATATCGTCAATTTACAAAGCTACTTTTTACACAACTAACTCACATTTTGAATTATAGATTTAGTGCTATCTTCCTGTGCGTCCAAAAGCTAAATGGCATTAGATAGATGTCGCGGAATCTGCCAGTGAGACTGTCCGACCTTCTAATGTGTATAAGGCTCTCCAGACTCTCTTCCAATGGAAAATGTCAAAGGAGATGAGACTGGATGGATTTCATTTGCACAATCCTTTTGTTTTCGGGGAGATAAATTGCTGCCAGAGGTGTCTGGAAGTGGCTTTATCCTCTTTCCCCCATTCACAACACATGCACCCTTGACCAACTGTGGGGAAATCATCAGAGATAGCTGTTCAGAGATATCTCATGTATATGGTCAGCCTTTGCAAGACAATGCCATGAAAGGCACTAGGTCTGAAAAAACATGTGAAATGAATTACTAACCTTATTCACTAGGTGCTTATATGCACTCCAGCAAAGTACTTTTGTCATGTTATCAATTGGAAAAATGGTGGTAAGGTCACCAGATTGGTTGACCATTGTAATTTTACAGAGCAGCTCTTGGCTGTGGAGGACCATAAACATTCATTGAAAGCAATTAATTATAATATGTACCCAGTAAGATTTTCTATAGGATTGTCCAGGTTAGAAAATTCCTTGAATAAAATAAAACAAATACTACATAAAGCATCCCAGGCGATATTGTTTGTTATCTCAGGGTTCCCTGTGCTAAAATATTAATGCAATAATCAGGTGACGTGAACCATATTGATAATAAAGTGTGAACCTAAAGGTATAGCCACAAGTTCAGGTATTAATCCGTTTTTTTAAGCCAAAACCAGACGTGGATTCAAAAAAGAAGTAGTGTATGTTCTTAAAGAGGACCTATAATTAGCGTTGAGCGAACCTCTGTTTTCAAGTTCGGCGTACAAGGTTTAGGTTATCTAAGAATTCCATTATGGTCCATGGTAACGGAATCCATAACGGAATTCTTAGATAACCTGAACCGAACCTTGTATGCCGAACTTGAAAACAGAAGTTCACTCAACACTACGAGTGACCTCTCCTGACATGTCTATTTTATTAACTGCATTCATCATGTAAAAACAAAGTTGAAAGAATTGTTAGCAGTTTGCAGTGAAGGTATAGATGGGTGTTACTATTTGGAGACTGTGTGTCTACACAGTGTGAAATTATCCTATCAGAGCTGCCAGGGTCAGACTGTGCATGGATACACCCACAACTGGTAACACCCATCTGGACCTTCATTGGAGACTGCTGACAATTCATTTATAACTTATAGAAGAAATAATAAAGGAATGGCACATCATAGAGTCATAAGAATAGATGTTCCAGAATTGTTATTACACGGGGAATAAAAATAATTGCTAAAACAGAACTATCAAGTACGTTTTAGTACTTTCTCTCTTTTTATGACCCACATCTCATTTTGGCTTAAAAAATGCATAAACATGTGAATGTATGGTTTAGCTCTCACAGTAGAGGACAGTATCTGAAAATAAGTGATTCAAGACACACCTGTCCTTACACTAACTTATTGCCAGCTCTAGCTGCATACAAATTGCTACTTCGCTCTGCAACCTTCTATTACATACCACCTTGGTGACCTAACATATTTATAAGAAGAAGTGCTTATCCTGGTGGAAAGTAAAACAAATCCCTATTTCAATGGAAGTGAACTCTTGGTCAAAGACTAGGCTAAGGGGCCAGAGTCACATGGATTCAGCGATAGCTGCCTGTAAATGATCCCTTATTATTGGTAGCACAACATGGTTTTGCTGAAATAAGTTATTTTTGTTACATACCAACACAGCAAGTGCCATAGAAGGATCTAATTACACTTTTCCATCTGCAATCTAGATTAAATTCAGCCATGAATAGAAAAAAGAACAAATTATATCACTTCTTCTGATGTTTTAAAAAGGAAAGACTTATTTCAGATACAAACTGGCTATGTGATAAAACTTGACTGTTTGCAAGTAATCATGTGCTTCCTTTCTTGTTACTTAAGGGTCAGCAAATGGAAGAATTAGAATCCATCACACCCAAGCTTTCTAAATCCTCATAAACTTTTTTTCTCAATCAACTCTATTGGGTTCATATGAGTACATTATGCATCCCCTGCAAATGTAATAATAACCAGCTACATTACTAATATACAGTATACTGTAACAATGCCTTTGGCAAAGCACTGGAGGGGGTTTATATTTTGTCCAGATTGCTCAGATGGGTGAGATAAAAGCAATCAAGAAGGCTGTATGGTTTCAAGAAAGCATGGTTTGCTGGAGCTGGTTTATCCATACTTTGGTTATGGACTGGAAATTTTTTTAGGAATGGTTGGTAGGATTGGTAGAGGGACCTACCATTCCACCTCACTCCAGTACAACTATTCTCCCTATTCTGAGGTGTTCTCAGGTATAGTCACTGGGATTGTTACTGGGGAATAAATAGAGGCCTCAGTCTGTGTCAGAGCCTTGAAGCTTATAGACCTGTCTCCTCTGCAAAGCCCTGATCTCTTGTAACTTGTAGCTGGCTAAAGTAGATATACTATTTAGTAAGCGCCCAGACCGGCAAGGTCTTGGATTTAGTGATTTGTGTTTATTTTTGGTGCTGTAGCTTCACCCAATCTTTTAAAATTGCTGAGTCAAGTGAAGTCTGCCACTGCTAGTGTTGTTCACACATGCAGATCCCTACAATACCCATATGAAACCCACAGGAAAATAGACCTTGGCACATGATTTATTAAATTTTACTTATTTACTAGATAAAATCTGTCCCCTTCCTTTATTGATACTAAACTATAGGCCAGTTCCACACAACCATATTACAGGTTGATTACAGACAAGAGTGCTGGCCTGTCCTAATGTCTACTAACCCAAACTTTAGGGTAAAAATGTACCAGCAATACGCTGGTGTGAAACTGGCCTTTACACAGCAGTTTTTTGGTTAGTATTTTATGTTGTTATTTGTAAGCCAAAAGTAGGAGTGGATTATATACATAGAAGACATATAAAGCTTTCTAGCACATGCTTTCTCAATGTAGGTTCTATTTCAGGTTTTGGCTTCAAGGGGTTGTTTGAGACTGGACAAAATCTAAACACTGAGTTGGAAATGGCATTAAAATACCCAAAATATCCATTATATACCTGATAAATCCCCCAGTTTTCCAGTCTCACCTCTCTGGTCCTGTCAGACTTTAATTATTTGCTTGTAGCAATGAGATCACGCTGACAACACATGACCGCTGCAGCCCATCACTAACCTCAGCTGTTCACCATTTACTTCTGGCAATCTCTACCCTTCTTGGCTACATTTTGTTTGATCTCAAGCAACTCCAACTCTGTGAATAATGTTCTCTACGCGAGAGGCACACAAACATTTTGGAGGTCACTTTGTTTGATTGTACTACAGGATGGAACTACAATAAAATGTTCAATTAGCTGGGGAGGGATTTTTTTTTATTACTGACTTAAATTTAGACAGTTTAAAAGTAGACTAGGAAGAAGATGAGCCAAATTTATCACTGCTGATCATGTATGTGATAGATCTGGCATAACTTGCTAGACATGTTAGACACATTTCCTTATAGTTTGGTGGTAGGCTTTTTTTCAGACCAAAATTGTGCACCAAACTTTCTTTTTCCTAATTTTGGCACAACACATAATAACTTGCAGAAGCTAGATGTTTGCCAATAATTGAGCCGTAATTCTGGCACATTTTGCTTACTTGGATAAGGGCTACATGGTGACTCTGGCCAAGATAGACGTTGCACGGCCAAAGATCACGGCATTGCAATGCTACTATACATCACAACAAAACATACATGACTGTGACCCAACAGTTGCAAGAAATAGAGCAAGTTTCACATTTACAAGTTGTGATGTTGCAAAACTACACTGCAGTTGTTGGCTATATGACATGTGCCATGGTCAACGTCAGCATATAGCCTCAGTCTACATCTCCCTAGTGTATCAATGACTTAAAGGGATACCACAGAAGATATACTTTCAATGCTTATCATAGGTGATTTCAATGAAAACATCAACCACACTTTTCCGCATACCAGCAAAAACATAATGCACAAAATGGCAGTTAAAACATGCATTTTCCATTAGGGTTCGTTCTAGCCTTGTTATTGTATGCTGTGAAAAAAGTAAAATGCTAAAATGTCTGCTTTTTAAAATTGGAGATAGGGAAGTGTAGGGGCTGAATTGTGCCAAAATGCTGCCCCCTGCAGTCAAGGAAAGTTCCCACAGATTGTGTCTGTTTGCTAACAACGATACAACTTCACTGACAAGTATTCATCAATACATCTTTCTATGATGGCCATTCTGACATAGAAGATGTTTGTCTTGTGACATACAGTAGTGATGAGGGTAAAGAAGATGAGGCTTGCACATTGTGCCTGAAAGTAGTGGTGCCACCAAAGGACTGAGTCATCAGTAGCTCATTAGAAAGTTGATGACACACAGGAGAAACCAGATTTTTCAATCCACAAGGGCCTCTCTCAATGGTAAAATATGTAGAGTGAGTGGTGCCATCTTGAAGTGCTGTAATGTAGTGCAGTAGTAATGAATCTGCCCTCTAGTCTACACAAAGTATGAAACCTGATTTTTGCAGACTGGAAACTATTTTTAGTATTTGGAAATCATGGTCACTTCAAATGCTGCATACGAAACTGAAAAAAAATGATGTCTTCTTTAAAAGCCACAGGTAATGGCTAGAGAAGTCACATATGCAGCACAATGGGATGCTTATCTCAGACAATATTCAAGGTCAGTAGAAGGTGCTCTCAGTGGTCTTTTTCATCCCATAGATTCTAAAAAGCACAAAAAGACACTGTGGAGATCAGAAGAAAAGAGGTTACACCTGTATTTAAAGAATGGGCTTTCTGTAGTTAGACAAAGGACATTCTGAATGCAGTGCTAAGCAGGTTAGTGTAAAGGGATTTAATTCATAAAATATCACACTCAAAAATAGCGGTTTCCTCCATTTAATCATCAAACACTTACACTTCTGGAGGATTTATGGACTATCCCTGGTGAATATGAATGTAAATGGACATGTTTACTAATGTGCTATGCAAATAGTATGAATTCCCTCTACGTGATTGATGCTATTAAATAGCGCAGTACAGTAGTTTAAAGGTAAGGTGACACACACCGTGAATTGG
Source organism: Rhinella marina (assembly GCA_900303285.1). Lineage (NCBI taxonomy): Eukaryota > Metazoa > Chordata > Amphibia > Anura > Bufonidae > Rhinella > Rhinella marina. The sequence continues at coordinate 40,124 of ONZH01000579.1, read as the reverse complement.
TGTGGATTTTCTGTGTAGATTCTACACAAAAAACCCGTCCCAAAATATCTAATCAGGGTAATTCCTCTTTCCTTGCCTCTGTAAATATTCACAAACTGCTTTAGTCAGCCAGAATTTTTTTGCCTGCTCATCAGAGGAGTTGAGAGCTGCATTTACATGCTGCTATCATCTCCTCTGTATGGTGATGAGTGATCTTTACACTAATCGCTAGTGCCCAGAGACAGCACGTTCTGCTGCCCAGAAGAGATGATTTAGGTGACCACATCAGTGATGCTTTCACCATATGAATAAGCATTTGCTTATGTATTGGGTGATTGGCTGCAACTTAACACAAGGTATGAAGTTCCCAATGAATGCTCCTCTTTGTCTGATCATTGGCTTGTGTAAAGGGGCTTTAAAGGAGTTTTCAAAGTTTGCATCAACATTATTTAATATAATCATGTATAAAGGTAGCTGTAATTTTGTAATGTATTTCTTCTACCTTTATTGCTCCTGTCTTCAGTTCTAGGCTGTGGTCACATGATCATGTCCATGCAGCATTTTCTTATTTCCTGTGATGTTATGTCCATGGGTGTGTCAGGGAAAGGGGAGTGTCTATGTAAGTAGCTGTGTGGGAGGAGCTATAAACTAGCAGGGAGTAGTAAATAGAAAATAGGAATAAAGTGGAATGCAGCTGCAGTATCTCTCCCTGAATGTGTCTGTGATATTGCATGCTGTGAGAAGGGAAGGGGAGCAGAAGAAGGGACAGAGCACCCTGCACAGCTCTGATATAATACCAGTGGAGCTAAGTCTAGAGAGAGAAAATCTGTCTTTACAGATAATGGAAAAAAAACACAACATTTCTGGCTACATCTGCTATACAGTACATCTAAAACTGCCTAAAGTGCTGCATACAGAGAATCAGAAGCTAGGGAAAGAGGTGATATGGAACATTAGTGGTCAGAAGAATGCCAGGCCAGGGTCCCAGCCAGGAAAGTATTGTGAGAAGTGCATTCATAAATCAAATAAATGAAAGAAAATGTATTAAATTTTTTTTTTCTGTCTACAGTCCTATCATGTCCTATGATCTTATCATACTGGCACTTCACCACATGTGGCGGATACACTAGACTGTTCCTGTAATTTCAGTACTAATCTTGGCAGCCATCATTTTGGTATCATTATATACTTGCTGCATTTTCTAAGGATAAAAAGTAAAGACATCTTGATGAAATGATTTGAACATTTTTTTTTGTCTTGTAACATTGCAGTTCTGGGATAACATTTACTTTCACTAAGGCTGCAATAACCACATTTTCATTGTGTCTTTAAAACCCCAGAGCTCCTGTAAATCTTATAACCAGTGCAAATTGGCTTACACTTCCAGGCCATCTAAAGCAAAATGTCCCCAGTGCAAGCTTCATGCTTTGTACAGCTGCCAAACAGATACAGGAAAATGGTTTGTATTCTGGGATTATATATATATATATATATATATATATATATATATATATATATATATATATAATCTACAATCTACAATTCAATCTGCACATTTTAGTCTACAAGAAAAGTGTGAATATCTGAAATTGTTCATCAGTGTGCATGTATGGTGTGTACAGTATATTGATAAAGACAGATAAAGCAGTGCTGAGTTTACGGAATCTGTCGGACCTGACTTTATTTGCCGTATCTACCTAGACTGGAATTTGTTCCCAAAACATTGGCCTGAATCTCAAGTGCTCCAGTTGCCCTGATAAGTTGTGGATGGCACATCACCTAAAAATGAGCCATGCTTTACCAGTTAGGTTTACATGCTCATGTCACACTTCTACATATGCCCCCTCAATATGATGGTGATCTACCTGTCAACACTACAAATAGCTTAAGGCATCTCCATGAGGAGAGAATATATTTCACACAAACCCATAGGCAAAATATATGTCTCAAAGTGAGGTCATCATTGTACACTATAGACAACTTTCTCATCCCCTAAACATCACAAAAACAATATAAACTATTCAGGAAGTCTAATGCTGGCATATTAGAACACTAATTGGAGTAGTTTTACCATGTAATCTGTCCTTTATACATATCCCTCTTTATCTCCATGATAAACTTGAGTACTCTTTGATGTATCATTATGCTCAGAACTTCAATTAGCAACTAAGCAGACATCAAGAAAACCTTGTGGTATACTGCACATTACAATAATTGATCTGGTAATATAACTCAAAATATCATAGTGTTAAAACTCAAGATTTGTGGAGATGCAAATATATATATATATATATATATATATATATATATATATACACACACACCACATAAAGCTAATTTATCTATTACTGTGCAAACGTTTTAGGTGTGGATAAAAAAATGCAAGGTAAAAATGCTTTATAGAAATGTTAATAGTTTCTTTTTATCAATTAAAGGCTATAGACACCATTGGGAAAGTATTTCTTTATGATTGTATTATAGTCATTTTGGGCTGCGTTCCGGCCCCACACATGTCACACAGTACCATATACAGACATACACACACATACACATACACACAAACACATACATACTTACATACTCCAAGCAGGCAGGCAGGCCACACGTCTTCACGCCCAGGAGGCGCCGCTATGACGATTCCCCACAGTGCCCTCTGCTGGGCGCTGTAGGGAATCGTCATAGCGGCGCGCCTCCTGGGCATGAAGACGTGCGGCCTGCCTGCCTGGAGTATGTAAGTGTGTATGTGTTTGTGTGTATGTGTGTGTGTGTATGTCTGTATGTCTGTCTGTCTGTATGTGGTGACGGATCCGTCCTGAACTCCATTGATAGTCAATGGAGGGCGGATCCGTTTACCATGTTGGTCACACCAAACAGATCCGTCCCCATTGACTTGCATTGGGGGTCATTCTGGATCCGTCTTGGTGCGGATGCCTGGACCGGAGAGAAAACCGCAGCATGCTGCGGTTTGTTCTCCGGTCTGAAGACGGAACGGAATGCTTTCAGGAGCATTCCGTTGTCTTCAGTTCAGTTTTGTCCCCATTGACAATGAATGGGGACAAAACGGAAGCGTTTTTTTCCGGTATTGAGCCCCTATGACGGAACTCAATACCAGAATTTAAAAATGCTAGTGTGAAAGTAGCCTAAGCCATATTCTTATGAGTTTAAGAGTTTATCTATAATGCGTGTTTATGAGGTCAGGAGATCACAGATAAGAGCTCTACGTGAGCCATCAGCTGTCGGAACTCAGGAGGGATTGTTTGCAAAAATACAGATTTTTAACCACATGTATCACTAAAACTGTTGAAGAAATTATTTTTAGTCCAAAATAAGTAAAATGCAGTCATAATATATTGCCCTGAAGGTGTCCAAAGCCTTTAACAAAATGCAAGTGAAAAGTGAAAGAACAAAAGAGAAATTTAAATCAGATCAATATTTGGTGTGACCACTAGTACTGAGCAAATCGAAGTTAACGAAGAGGACTTCGATCCAAATTTCAGGAAAAATTTTATTCACCACAAAGCCGAATTTTCTCATTCTTCAATGACATCATCCCTCGTTGCGCGAGATTTCGTGCTGGATCTTCTGCTGCCTCTTCGCACTCAAATGGATGCGGTATAAAATTAAATTTTTTTTTATAAGCAAACAATAAAATGCTTTAATAATGTTCTCAGATGCAGTGATCAGCAATGATTGCGGCATCTGAGGGGTTCAATGATGGGGACGACGCAATCATCATTCCCTGTCATTGGACCAGCTACTTGCAAAAAAAAAATGCACTTCGTGGTGACAAAGTACTGTAATTAATCACAAAGCAAATTTTTTTGTAAAATTCGGCAGCCAAATCGAATTTTTAAGAACTTCGCTCATCTCTAGTGACTATGCTTTGCCTTCAAAACAGCATCAATTCTTCTAGGTAGACTAACATACAGTATTTTAAGGAACTCAGCATGGTGGTTGTTCCAAACTAACAATAGATCTTCCATGGATATAAGCGTGCTCAAATGCTTTTTTCTCTTCATTTAATCGTACAAAGACTCGCCAATGTTGAGATCATGCTCTGTGGGGGCAATATCATCACTTCAAGCACTCCTTGTTCTTCTTTACTCTGAATAGTTCTACTGCCGAATAAATTCAGAGCCAGTTAGACACCTCCCTGATGGTACTGTATGATGGATAAATATCCACCTATATTTCTCATTATTAATCCTGACCAAATCCCTAACTGCATTTGATAAAATGCAACCCCAAGCTTGCAAGGCAAATCCACCACGCTTTACTGTTGACACTTATTATTGTACTACGCTCCGTCCCTTTGGAAAAGAAACTGCCTTCTGTTACAGCCAAGTATTACAACTTTTGTCTCATTACTCCAGAGCATCTGCTGCCTTTTTTCAACTCCATTTCCTACCTTTGTGTACAGTTCTTCCATGATGAACACTTCTGGACAGACTCCTCCACACAGTAGATGGGTATACCTGGTTCCTACTGGTTCCTGCCAGTTCTGAACTGATGGCAGTGCTGGACCTCTTCCAACTTTGAAGAAAGTAAGCATGATGTGTCTTTCATCTGCTGCACTAAGTTCCTTGGCTGACCACTGTGCCTACCATCCTCAATGTTGTCCATTTCTTTGTTTCTTTAAAAGAGCTTGAACAGCATATCTTGAAACTCCAATCTGCTTTGAAATCATTTGCTTGGGAGGGACCATGCTGATGCAGTACAGATGCATTGTGTCTTGTTGCTGTGCTCAGTCTTGCTGTGGTACTGTATATGACCTGTGACTAGAGTTGAGCGAACCCGAACCGCAAAGTTCGGGTTCGTACCGAACTTTGCGAGTTCGGGTACCCGGACCCGAACCTGGACTTTTTCACAAAAGTTCGAGTTCGGTGTTCGGGTAATTTTGGTAAGCGCGGTGACGTCACCGCAAGTCCTGAAAGAAGAAGAAGAAGGAAGACACCGGCTGCGCAATCAAGTGGACAAGGTGAGTTTTTTTTAATTATTTTTAACCCCTAGAAGGCCATTTTATTTAGCATTCTGCCTTAAGAATGCTATTATTTTCGGTTATGACCATGTTATGACAGAAAATAATAAAGGGAAGTTCGGGTCCCCATTGATTTGAATGGGGTCCGGGTTCGGGATGAAGTTCGGGTCAAGTTCGGGACCCGAAACTTCCTTGGGTTCGCTCATCCCTACCTGTGACATAAAACTGTTTTCCACAACCTCACATTTGTAAGATAGTTTGGTTGTTCCTCAAGCAGCTGTTTCTGTTTCAGTTAATGACTGTGTTTCAACCTACATATGAAAATGTTGGTTGGTATAATTGGTCATTCATACACTTGATTATAATCCTACAAAATCCTTAACTTTGTGCAAGTATATCTAGAAGAAATTATGTTGTTTTGAAGGCAAATGATGGTCATGCCAAATATTGATTTGATCTAGATTTCTCTTTGTTCATTCTCTTTACATTTTGTTAATTGATAAAAATAATCTATTAGCACGTCTACTTTTAAAAACAATCTTTGCTACTTTTTCCCCCCTGTATCTTCCTACTTCTTATCCTCTTATCTCATTCAACTTTACCTCTTACAATATCTTAATACTGAAACAGAGAATTTTTGTATAATTACATAGCACGTTATTGACTCATATGTCAAGCTTTTGGCTCTTATCGCTTATTCTTTCATTGGGATTAGAGATGAGTGAAGTTATGAAAATTTGCTTTGCAAAATTTCACAAAGAGCGCATTTCTTTGTATGTCGCAGGTGTAATGACCCGAAACAGCAATTGTGCTGCACCCTATCATTGAAACCCTCAGATACCATGTTCATCACTGATCAGGGCATCAGAGCTAATTAAAGAAGAAAATAAATACTCACCTTATCCATTTGATCACAGAGAGGCTATCACTGTCATCTTGATTGAAGACACTGTGTGAAATCTCGCCCAGTGACGTGATGATGTCATCACGCTGGCCAGTTGCGATGATGTCATCGCTGATGATGTCACCATGACTGGTCAGTGCAGTCAGTGCGAGATTTTGCGTGGTTTCTGCAATCAAGTTAGCCGCGACGGCCTCTTCATGTACAAATAGATAAGGGGAGTGTATTTTTTTTAGCCCCATTTCAGGAAAAATTGATTTGTTACCATGAAGCGCAAGGATATTCAGCTTTATGGCAAATCAAATTTTTTCTGAAATTTGGATCGATGTCCACTTCGGATACTTCGATTCGCTCAACACTAATTAGGATCCTCCATCATAGATTCTGTCACAAATGGCAGGAAAAAAGTGCAACATGAAGCTAAAATGATGAACACCATGATGGAAACCTAACATAGCCCATCATAATCAATGGGATGCATTATGTAATGCATCAGGCAATACCATCAATTTTGTCAGCTTGAACAGAGCCTTATTCTTTCTTCACATAAAGCTTCATCTGGATCAGTCCTTCCATACACTAATAACTGCAATCAGAAATGGATTCTCTATTGAGCACAATGCTTTTTACCAAGAGCGACCCTGCTGGAAAAGGCAGCTGCTCCTTAAGGGGTGTCCACTTTCACACTATCCCTATCTGTTAGAAGGATCTCTTTACAGTATGAAGATCACAAAGTTACTCCTGCTGGGCCTTTTCAGCAATCACCTGTTACCTGAGGATAAATCTGGCAATAAGAGTTCAATTTCCTTGCAGTGTCACAGGGGAAATTAAGCATTGCACTATCTGCATTCAAATCAGTTGGATGTCCCTGTCATTCAGGACAGGATAAGTCCTCTAGCATTAGTGATGCTGGTTATACTGTAGGTGCTCTTCACTCTGGCCAAGAGATGAGGATCTGGCGAATAGGACCCCTCTCTATTAACTCAGAATTCACAAATAAAGTACTTGTCTAAACTGGACAACCCCTTTAAGGTTAGAGCTGGATTACTATTGTTTATCCTCTGGATGTTGGTACAGCGGTCCATTTTATCCTTATGTAACTGTAGTGTAGCATTATATTGATGAACAATGGGAGTCATTTATTAAGACTGGAATTTTAGATGCCGGTCTTAATAACCCCTATTCCTAGCGGAGGATCCACCGGAGTTATGAAAAGGCGCCGGCCTCTACATAACTTTAGCACATCCAGCGACATTCTAAATGTAAGCCAACTTCCTAGCTGGCTTGCATTTAGACCATTAACTATGTCTAAAACAGGAGTAGAAAATGATGAATTAGGCTACTTTCACACTTGCGTTTTGGAATTCCAGTATTGAGTTTCGTCATAGGGGCTCAATACCGGAATAAAACACTTCAGTTTTGTCCCCATTCATTGTCAATGGGGACAAAACTGAACTGAAGACAATGGAATGTTCCTGAAAGCATTCCGTTCAGTCTTCAGACCGGAGAGCAAACCGCAACATGCTGCGGTTTGCTCTCCGTACTGTTTATCCGCACCAAGACGGATCCGGAATGACCCCCAATGGAAGTCAATGGGGACGGTTCCGTTTGGTGTGACACACTCAGTAAATGGATCCGTCCTCCATTGATTTTCAATGGAGTTCATGACGGATCCGTCCACAGCACACCACACACACACCACACCACACCACACCACACACACTTACATGCTCCCAGCAGCTCCGCACATCACAGGAGGAGGAGGAGGACTGCGCGCACATAGGAATATTCTCCCTCCAGCAGAGGGTGCTGTGGGGAATCTTCCTATGTGTGCGCCGTCCTCCTCCCCCTGTGCTGTGCGGAGCTGCTGGGAGCATGTAAGTATGTCTGTGTGTATGTCTGTGTATGTCTGTGTGTATGTCTATGTGTGTGTGTATGTGTGTGTGTGTATGTGTATGTGACACATGTGGGGCCGGAGCGCTGCTTCGGCTCCTCACGTGTACCTGCAGCAGCACGGATCTGGCGGCACCCTTCACCTGCTGGATCCGTGCTGCCGCTAATGTGAAAGTGGCCTTAGACAGTCCTGTGGGCCCATCCCCCACGTCACACCCACTTTTTTTAGAATTGGCATGAGCAGAGAAAAGTTGCTGATTGACTTCCAAAAATACGCCTATAATATTCTTCTATCCCTGATAAAAAGTATTCATATCCATGCTACTCCCCTTGGATCTGTTATATTGACTATTACATATGAATGGAACTCAGATTACAGTACATTTACGGACACTGCACAATATACAGAGCTTTGTAGTTCTTTGTTGCTCCTTCTATCAGCTGATTGGTGAGGAAAGACCCGGAAAACCCCTTTAAGTAACACCTTTAAATTATTGTATCGATAATTAGTATTTATTAGTGTGTGAAATAATTTAATCTGAAAACCTTGCAATTCTTGTTTTGTTCTTATCACTGTTTCATTCAATTAAGAATTCCCATGTTGAAGGAAAAGGAAGGATTCAGTACAATAAAAACAATTTTGTTTCCTAGAGAACTGTGTCTGTCTCTGTATAAATTACCAGTTCAGATGATTGTCCACATAATGATCCAATAATAAATTATGATGATGACAGTCTAACTGGTGTTTAGTTTTTTCAAAATGCTTTACTTCTTTGGTCTTAGGCTACTTTCACATTAGCGGCAGCCTTCTCTGGCAGGCTGTTCCGGCAGGGGACATATCATAGTTTTATTCCAGCCACCTCTCGGCATGTTTGCTGTGCTGCCGCCGGACCTCCGGCCCACCCCCATTATAGTCAGTGGGGCCGGAGTGTGCACTAGCGGCATCATGGATCCGGCAGGGTGTTTTGGCGAGTGAACAGCCTGGCGGATCCATGTTGCCGCTAGTGTGCCGCTAGTGCAGATAATGTGATAGTAGCCATAAAGAGGACCTGTCACAACCTTGACTTGTCTGCTTTAGTAAATACTTGTATCTGAAGAAACAATTCTGGACTATCTAGTAACTCCTCATTGTGTCGATCCTTTTTTATTCCTCCTAGATACTTATGAAGGAATTTACAATTGGCTGTTTCCATTCCCCTCGTGAAAGTGGTGTGTCCCTGCACAGTCAGTGCTGATTGGACGGTGTCAGGCAAAGTAGGGGCATTCCCATATAGTAAAATCTAGTTCTTAATTTATTCATCCATTTTTGGGAGAAGTAAGATAGGAATAGCACAATGCGGATTTGTAAAAAAAAAAAGATGCTCCAGAACTGTTATATTATGGGAAATACAGGTATTTATTAAAACAGACATGGAAAATGGGTCATCACATAATTCCAAAATGATGACCACTCTTGTATGGATACTAATAGGGCACCAGCGATGATAAAGCTGGTAACTTTAATACTGGTTTTCCATGGAGCAACCACTTAAATTGGTGCATTAAAGGATGCATTACCTTCAAATTTGTGAGGCTATTGGCTACTGTGGGCAGACGAGATTGTGGTCGCCACATTGTGGCTGACCTGTGGAAACCCAGTCTAAGGATGAACTTAGTTGTAAGGACCTGACAACTAACACTTGCACGTGGAGTGGTAGTTAGCAAATAAATTACTTATTATTTGCCAGCCTGGAAAATATGTATTGAACGTAACAGCCAGTTGAAATCTCAAAATAAATAATATATGGAAAATGCAAAAAATATAACCAATATAATGGAATGTAACACATATAAATGCTATGATAGAGCTGTTTTTTTACCATTTTCACTGGAATTTCCCTTTAGGTGAAGTTGCCTAGGATGTATTACAATCATTTGCTGTATAACAACTGTTTGATCTTGACTGACCTCACTATAGAGCTCAATGACCTTCTGGATGCAAGCATTTGTTATCCTACAAGTGTCCACTCCTGGTTCTAAAATAGTTTGGAGAATCTGCAGTGGCTTTCATTAAAGAGGTTCTCTGAGATTTTGATATTGATGGCCTATCCTCAGGATAGGTCATTCTTATCAGATCAGCTGTTTGAAGAGCCACAGCACTCCAGTAAGGCTGAAGCCTCTTACTAGGCCTGTGACTTCACGTTTATCAGTCACATGGCCTAGGTGCAACTCAGTCCCATTCAAGATGAGGCTGAGCTGATATCTAATGGATGGTGCTGTGCTTGGTAAGCTGTGAAAAGGTCGAGGTGGACACAGTAGGGCCATCACCTCCTCAGGCAGCTTATCAGTGGGGGTGACAGGAGTCAGACTCCCACTGATCCGATATCGGTGACCTATCCTGAGGATAGGTTGTCAATATTAAACTGGAAAATCCCTTTAAACACAAATTTTGTATGTAGCCTTAGAAGGCAGCTATGGAAAGAGGAAGCATAATAACTTTTACTTTAGAATTAGCATCGATTTTTGGAGAGATGATTAAACAATATATCCTTTAGCAATTCAACATTATAGTTAGCGAGAAAATATCTCCTTTCCAATACATTTTTGTAGCAATTCAGAAATGAATGTAAGGATGGCCGTATTTTCAGCTGATTTTGGAGGATACTGATTAATAACCCCTTTGAAGTTGTGAAACCAATTTCGTTCATGATTTTGTTATTGCCATATATACTGTAATCTGTGGCAATTGGTCTTAAGCCTCCTCTTCTTGACTCCCTGACTCAGCTGTTTCTGAGAGAATTTTACAGAAGGTTATGAAGAATTAGGCCCCTAAGCATCGATACTGAGCAAACCTCTGCCATTTCTATGTCCTCCTCTTTCTAAACCTACAATAGTTTAATAGCTAAATTAGTTCCCTGGAGAAAACGAACTAAACAAGGATCGTATCTTCTTTGTTCAGGTCAACATAAAAAAAAAATGGCGAGGATGGAATATCAGATTGTGTGAATTAGAGGGTAAGGAATCATAGACTGATATATACACAAATAAAGAGACACACGGAAACACAGCACACACATCTGAATACACAAAATATACAAAGATACACATACTTAAATACAAACACACATGCAAATATAAAACACACACACACACATATATATAAATATATATAAAAATACGCACACTTACATACAGAGACACAAACACAAATACACACATTTGTTCACATACATACATAGATGCACACACAGCCATGAACATTCACAGATATACTTATAAACATACAAAGCACACATTTTCACACATATTCAAACACAGAAATACACATACAGAATTACATATACACATGAATATACAAACAGAAATGCACGCACATACACACATACATAACTGCTCAGAAAAATGATCTGCATGAGAAATAAAATATTACTAGTCAAACTTTAGGGGAAAATCAGATTGTAAACCATTGAAACAGTACAAAAATGCTATGTGTACAACCGCACAGCACAGTTGTGTCATAGTTGTGACAAGAGTGCTCTGTTGTTGAATACCACGCGACCATATAGGCCCCCTGCAAGCTCTAATGAAATTGATAAAGATTGGTTGGTTTACATTTTTAATGGCCGAGTGGCATCTCCAATACTGTATGGCCATTAACAATGTACACTGACTAAACAGCGCCCCCTGCAACCTGTACGGGCACATGTTACTCTTGCGGCCCCCGTGATACTTGAACGCAGCGTGGCCACGTCACAACCATGACACAGTCATGCTGTGTGGTTGTACCCTATTAAAAAGGGGGTGTTTTAACCCATGGAATTGTGGGAGGACCTGAGAAATTTATATTTAACAGGCAAGTGATGAAATCTGAAATTAGGCATCTGTCCAGCGGGCCAATTCCAGATTACTTAATTCCCAAAGTGGGTAGTAATGTGGTAGTCTACACTTACGCTGGTAAGGTTTACTGAGGAGATGCTGTAAATCTTTGTAAAAAGCAGTAGTCCAAAAATGATGTCAACTAATGGTGGCCAAGTTGGTTGTCACCAAGCTTTCTGAGAGCCATTCGAATGGACCTTTGAACTTATCATTGTTTATTTAATTATTGTTTATTTATTGTTAATTTAAAAACCCCATCTTGCAGGAAAAGAAGGGCTTCATTCAGGGGCAGACTGGGAACTTAAAGTGGCCCTGGAAAAAATACTAAAAGTGGCCCCATTTTGTAGTTGGGTCCAAATTGGTGGAAGGCAGGGCCAGCAATACCATATTGTGGCACATTATACCACCCCAACAGAGCCAAATACCACAGTGCATCACAAAATACTGCCAGCAGCACAAAATAAATCCCAAAAAACTACCACTGGCTGTGAGGAGGGCTCAGGTGGCCCCCCTGGACAACGGTCCACCAGGAAATTTCCCTGTAATGTCTGTGGCCAATCCGCCCTTGGCTTCAATACAATGAAAACAATTTTCTTTCCTAGAAAACTGTGTCTGTGTAAATTACCTGTTCATATGATTCTCCAGACAATGACCCAATTAGAAATTACTATGACGACAGTCTGATCTTAAGAAGGACTTGTTACCTCTCCTGTCATAGTTACATAGTTAAGGCCACTTTCACACTAGCGGCAGCACGGATCCGGTGGGTGAAGGGTCCCGCCGGATCCGTGCTGCCATAGGTGCACGTGTGGGGCTGGAACCGCGCTCCGGCCCCATTCAGTGTAGTGAAGATAGTAGTGTAGTGAAGGGATGTAGTGTAGATGTAGTGTAGTGAAGGGATGTAGTGTAGATGTAGTGTAGTGAAGGGAGAGACCGGTGACACCGGGGCCAGGTTACCTGGAGTCTTGTCCGTGGGAGAATAGTGCAGTGGACCACCGAGAGGGAAGATTCCAGCGCAGAGCTGAGAAGCCTGCACAGCACCACCTGCTAGACCTCCAGAGGAAGTGCAAGGTGACGGATCCGTCATGAACTCCATTGAAAGTCAATGGAGGACGGATCCGTTTACTAGTGTGTGACACCGAATGGATCCGTCCCCATTGACTTGCATTGGGGGTCATTCCGGATCCGTCTTGGTGCGGATGCCCAGACCGGAGAGCAAACTGCAGCATGTTGCGGTTTGCTCTCTGGTCTGGAGACGGAACGGAATGATTTTAGAAGCATTCTGTTGTCTTCAGTTCAGTTTTCTCCCTATTGACAATGAATGGGGACAAAACTGAAGCGTTTTTTTCCGGTATTGAGCCCCCATGATGGAACTCAATACCGGAAAAAGTAAACGCTAGTGTGAAAAAAGACATACAGTAAGTCAATCAAGTTCAACCAAGGGATGGGAGGGGACACAAAAAAGGGGAGTAAAACTTCTACACATTTTCATAGGCATTAATGTAATCTACTTTTAAGAATTCACCTAATCCCTGTTTAAAACTGTCCACTGTCCATGCCTTCTTTAGTAATTTCTAGAATTTCCCATGAAATAACCATTCTGGATCACCTTTTCTCGTAACTTTGGGCTGAACCATTTCTCTATTATCTTATTCCAGATAGAAATGTATGAATAAAGTGACAACTGGGTGTTCCCATTCAACCTTGGGAAAGAGGTGTGTCCCTGAAGTTTCAGACAATGTAGGGATACACCCCGTACTGGTGACACCCAACTATCAATTTATGAATCAATTTTTAGGAGGAATAACATAGAAATGGTGTAACAAAGAAGAAAGGTGGCCCAGAATTGTTATAATATGGGGGATACAAGTATCTAGTAGAGGGATGGCCATCCTGCAGCTCTCATGCTGTTGCAAAACTACAACTCCCATCATGCCCAGACTGCCTACAGATATCAGCCTACAGCAGGGCATGGTGGGAATTGTAGTTTTACAACAGCTGGAGAGCCGTAGGTTGGCTATCTCTGATCTAGTACAACAGACATGTGGGGAGAGGTGATGATGGATCCTCTTCACATAATTTTAAATGCATACTTTTTGGGCGTACTTTTGGTTACTGTGGGCACATTGGCATACGTGTTGAGAAAATTTCCTGTAAGATGCTGCATACCATTCTGTTTTGAAGAAATACAGGGAAGAAAAACTCTTGCAATGAGTGGAATCAGTAGCATTTTTCAGTTGAAATTCTTTATACTGACCCTGAGAAGGGCTTACAGCGCTGCAGATTCATTTATTAAGTTATACGCATGTTTTGATATCATTCTCCCAAATACTTCAAAAGTGTTACTGCACATTTCACATACTTTTTGATTGACATTGTAAATCATAGTGGAATACCAGTATTAAGTGTTCCTTCACCACCTGAGAATGAAATGCCATGGTCTGCTACATTTGTGTCATACCGTGAGTGTTTAACTAGAACAGCATCAGCTAGGTCTCCATTGAATTGTGAAGTAATGGAATTGGGTCTGGCTTCAGAACAACCTACGGCTACCACTTAACCACTAGAACAACATGTTAGCTTAATAATGATGGAGGTTGCTATGCATAAGCGGTAATTGCAATTCCTAAGGTTTTAACTACAGATCTGTGTACCATAATGCAGATTATGAGCCATATGGTAGTTGTCTTAATCACTCACTCGCTCCTGTAGATTTTTTTTTTTAACATCTTGAATTTTATTTGCTGGTTGTCAGAGGAAGATGTGAATTGTTTCTAGAATTAGTTGTTTATTTCTGTAGGAAAACTACTAGGTCCATTATGTAAAGTGTTCTCAACAATTCTCCAGTATGTTTCTAATATTAGATTCACTGTCTTAATCCTAAACGTCAAGCAGCGCAATGGCGGGAAAAAACAAATGGATCCATCAGCAAAAGACAGCGCACAGTTTACTGTAGTCTGTTTTCTGCCTCCAGTATAAAATTGTAGACTGCCAACAGCCCATGAATACAAGTAGGGTATCAGTTGTAATATTGAGAAATAATCTGGTGTGGACACTGCTGTATTTATGTGGGCATTTTATGGGACTTGTATGGGACAACTGGGGTAGCAGTTGTGAAAAAAGACAATAAGAGTAAAGTTTTAGAAAATTACTATATTGTATATGTAATGCCCGAGCTGTGACGATTGAAAAGATAAGTTACTCAACCCCAAGAGATCCATGCAACCCAAATGACTGCAGTGCTATATAAATCAATGGACGTAAATGGCACAGAGAGCTATGTAATAGTTTATATAGTTTAGTTCACAATCACTGTCTTATGTATTTATATTTTAGACAGCTGATAGATGAAGTAGATAGACAGAAAAATAGATGATAGATAGATATGAGGTAGATAGATATGAGATTAGATAGATAGATAGATAGATATGAGATTAGATAGATAGATAGATAGATAATGAGATTAGATAGATAGATAGATAGATAGATAGATATGAGGTAGATAGATAGATAGATATGAGGTAGATATGAGATAAACAGATAGAGATAGATAGATAGATAGATAGATAGATAGATAGATAGATAGATAGATAGATAGATAAAAAGATAACCAGGGTCATGTATCTTACCCCATATAATTTGTGTTTGGTAAAAGCTGTGTGCCTTATGTTTTTGCAATTAAATGTCACAAGCGAAAAATAACCCCCTCACAGACTGGGAAAGACGGACCCTCCACCATCTTAGGTTAAGTATGAATTAGGACTGAGTGAAGACTTTCTCTGTATGTTGACTGATTGTGTGCAGGACTTTTGCTGCTTGCATCTCCCCCCTGCTGTCATAATTAATCCACAGCGAACTACCCATCTGCTCCTATATTACTGTTCATGGTCGATGGATTAAATGGGCATTGAGCTGCATAATTCTCATGTTCTATACAGAGCTAGGCCGTTTGTTAAATACAACGGCATAGTGCTGGTCAATGGTATATGTCATAATGTGTATATATAATTCATAAATATGAACAGAAAACCACAACACATAAAATAAAGACTAAATTATAAATATGCCCGATCAGAGTAATCTTCTAACGGTGATTTCATAGCCTGGACCATTCACGCACTCACCAATACAAATAGCCCAAATGAGATATCAGTATATCCATTAATATCCCACATCTCCTTGTAATCCATGGTCACATGTAATGCTTGTTTACATTGTTCCCATATTGAGAACTTAGCATCTGCTAATGGATAGCTTTACGGGGCCTGTCTAACCTAAATACAAGGGATAAGCATTTTCACAAAAATCAGTAATGCCCATGCCAATCTCATTGTATTAAATGTAACCTCCCTGATGGATATTTAGAATAATGCCTTGTAAGTGGCTGTTATGAGCAACATTTCCATTGTCTCTATTCACTTTTATATATGTTTGTTTTGCCTTTATTCACATACTGTATAAAGTTGGATTGTTTCCCATATTGCTTCATTATCAGTGAGGTTTCAATCACTGCAACCCTCTGAAGAAGCACATGTCGCACCGGCAGTTTCTTGCAGTAAATGAGTCTGTACTGCATTTACTTGCACAGCTGATGGACAGGAGCGTTGGTGTGCTGAGCCTGGGGTATTAAACCGGTATTGCTACAATCATAAACATGGCTCATTGTCCCGCTTTTGAGAACCTTGACAAAACGTCCTGCATGATGTGAAACAGGGTGTGTTACCCTTGACCTGCATCTATACTCCGATTTAGGGTTGCCAACCATCCTGAAATTTCTGGACAATCTATAAAAATGGACAACTTTTTTCCTGTGTCCGTAAAAAAAAATAGACGTGTCCGTGATTTTTTTGAGGCTGGTGGTAGTTGAATAGATTATTTTGGTGGTAATTATCTTCATTTTACACCTCACATTAAATCCTGTTAATGAGTTACTAATAGTATATTGAACTACGTACCTTACTTATGTTATTTATCATTATGGTTTTCCAATTTGTCCGTAAAAAATGTTAGCTGTCCATGATTTTGGGATAAGAAAAATTCTGGTTGGCAACCCTATGTATGATGGTGAAAAGATGGACTTTTATATTTGTATGGTGAGTGGCGTACATATTTCTTTTTACCTGGTAAAATAAAGAATGTTGCTATATATAAATATAATATCATTACAAAATGAACTATTTATCAGCCATAACCCTCAATATACCCCATGCTAGTCAGGTGTTAATACCTGGTCGCTAATGGAGATGACCTCAGTGGTTCTGTCTTTCACAAGGCAAGCATGCGCAGTTGGACGCCATCATCACGTATAACGATGATGTCACTCTCCCAACGCAGTGTCCACAGTAGGCACCACAGGGAGCCAGGAACAAAGCAGGACCGCGTATTTTACTAACTGAATACAGGAAGAAAACCAGACCAACCAGAGCTTGTAAGTGCACTCGACCTATGAGTTTTGAAGTTAGGAGGACATGGATTTTTTTTTTTTTCAAAAAGATAACTCTGTAAAGGCGTTGTGCCATTATGAAATGCTACTGTATGAGAGATGTAGCAGAAAGGAAATGCACCTGAAAAAGGATATGCCAACTGAGATGCCAGCCAGAAGAAAATCTAGCAGAGCAATTGAAGCAATAAGTAGGGGGAGCTCTGGATCCATGTGAGGTACAGGGCTGGTTTTAGCTTTGCTAGAAAGAGATTGTCATGTACTGTATGATGTCTGATTTTCGTTTTTTACATTAAACATGATGTAAGCTCTTGAAGCACTGCAGCCCCTTCATATGGCAATTAGGTGCAAGAATATTGTACCTTTTTGTGAGGAATAACAATATGGTGGCTTTTTGCTACATTATGGATTTTCTGACACAGTGTGCTATTATATATACTTTTAATTATTGCAACTTATGCTGGTGTTTTAATGTTACTACATTAGGTGGTGGGGCCCATCTTACGTATATTGCTATGGGGACCTATTTATGATTGTTAAGCCCCTGACACTGAGGAAGTAGTGGCATATAGTAACAATTTCTGCGGGTGGGAAAATGTCTTAACTACGACTAGTGCCTTATGACTGATTTTTTGACGAATAATGGCAGGTATATTGGATGTTGTCCAGCTGTCTCTGAAAAAGGAATAATTAAAAAATGTCTGGCTGAAATCTGTTATAACCCTATAACTTAAAATTAAGGGTGTTTTTTTTACTTAAAATGCTGTATAAATCACAAATTATTTTATGTTTTTCAATTATTTTCTGATTATGATGACAGGTTGTCCTGACCATAAGGCTTCTTTATTGCACTTTACGCTGGACGATACACTAACATCACAAGCACGTAAGACGTTCAAATATATGCTTTAGAAAAATGAGGATGTTTATCATGCCTCATATTCCCACTGTAAGTTACGCCTATGGTCTGCGACATTACTGATATGTTGCATAACTGAAGCTTCCTTTTCATCTCCTCTTGGTACATAGTCACCAAGGGTGATTAATCAGACTCTGGCGCAGCTTAACACAGGACTTCCTGCTGCAACTCCATTTCAAGTATCTGGCCGCATGAACCAGGAACATTATTTGATAAATCATCCCCAGAGAGATCATTATTTCAATTCATTTTACGTTGACTTTTACCAGTGAAGTTTAACATTTCAACTACATTTTACAATTGCTTCAAGGTTTTACTTCTTTTTATAAGCACTAAAAATGATTCCATTATACACAGAACACAAGAAGCAAAATCAATCCAGGTCCCTTAAGTGAACGTCATGTTTGCTCTGTCACCAAATTAAAAATGATTACTAGCATAATAAATCTTTCATACTACAGATCAGCATGGCGAGAGAACCGAGCATACTGCACAACAGTTTGGATCTCAATGGTTCCTTTAACGTATAATCAGGGTCTTTGTGAAAGCTCTATGGGCAGTATATATGTAAGCTGTATAATTAGAATACCACAGCCTTGTCCCAGTATAGCATACCCAAAATGTTTTACATTGAATGAAAAATAGTAAAATGGTGAAAATGTGGAAAATGTAGAATTTCCTACTTCAAATCCACACTCCTCTATACAAGGCAAGGGCTTCCGGACGACAAATAGAAAATGCTGGTAAATTTGTGGTCAAAATCAAAATTTTCTTTTGAGAAATGATTTATTAAGGGCTCATGCATACGACCGTAGCCTAGTTTGCAGATCTGCAAAACGCGGATACTGGGTGCATGCGTTCCGCATTTTATGGAACGTCTGGCCCATCATAGAACAGTCCTATCTTTGTCCGTAATGTATGTCCTATATTTTTGGAGATGCCACGGAACGGACGTGCTGATGAGGACAGCACACAGATCTTTGTCGCCCCACTGCAGTAAATGGGTCCACATTCAACCCGCAAAAAAACGGATTGGATGTGGACAAAAAATATGTTGATGTGCACGAGCCCTAAGAAGAAAAATGTTAACCCACATTACAAATTTACTGCAATCTTTTATAGACTTGTGACTCCAGCCTTAGATAGTCTGTACAGGTCAAATTTACTCATACAAGTAATTTGTTTCCGCCACAGTTCTTGACGTGGTTGTTAACTTTGGATGCCACGGACCTGTTTGCAGCATAACTCCATTGAATGAAGCTAAACCATGAATGGAGACCCACTGTGGCTTTAAGTGGTGGTTGTCCGCACATTTTGCAAAGTAGGGACATGTCCTGTCTTAGCATGTTTGTGGCTTTAAGCCACCAGCCCATGAACTGCAGCACTGCCACCACATAGTCACCACCAGGATTTTGGAGCGGTGTCGGCATCAAATTTCTGCCATGTGAACGGACTCTAAGGGTACATAGACTGCAGATTAATGCACCTTTACTTACACCTTAAAGAACATAAAACATAGGTCCATTAACAGCAATCCGCATCGGACCTGACTGAGTAGTTTTCTGTAGAATGAAACTTTTCTTTAGCTATATATTTTGCACGGTGGCTCAGTGGTTAGCACTGTGGCCTTGCAGCACTTGAGTCTTAGGTATAAATCTCACAAAGGACAACATCTGTATGGAGTTCATATGTTCTCCCTTGCTTGTCTAGTTTCTCTGGTTTCCTCTTGCACTGTAAAGACATACTGATAGGATATCTAGATGTTGAGCCCCATTTGGGGGCACCAGTCGTGTCAATGTCTGTAATGAATCCATTATGATTCCCATAGACTTCTATTATGACGGATCAAAACGGAATGCCTCTAAAGGCTTCCGTTTTGACTTCCGTCTTATGGATTCTGTTATTTTCCGTTATAATGGAAAACAAAAACGGAATCCATAATGCTGATGTGAACCCACCCTAAGTGACAAAAATAAATTCTGTATTTTGCTCTTTAGCAACAGACTACAAAATTACGCTCTCTCTGTAGGACCCTCGTTCATCTGTACTAGCCTGTCCCTCAGTTCATTCATGTTTATTTTATTTATTTGTGGATTGAATTATGTATGGAAACCCTGTACTTGTGTACAGTGTCCTGGTGCTTTATAATAAATAATAATTTATTACATGATGATTTGTAGTGGATTTTACAGCAGATCTATCATGGACTTCACCCTATGCACTGCTATTTGGAGATCCTCGGTGGAAATGCGAAGCATAAATTTACATGGTGCAGAATTAAAATCTGCACTGCAGGTCAATTAAAGGGGTATTCTCATCTTAGACAATGGGGGCATATCGCTAGGATATGCCCCCATTGTCTTATAGGTGCGGGTCCCACCGCTGGGACCCGCACCTATATCCAGAACGGAACGGGGAGCGCTGCGCCTGGAGGACCCCAGGTTTCTGGGGGTCCGGCCACCACCAGGCGCAGCTCCCCGCGCCGCTCATAGAAATGAATGGGAGCCGGGCCGTGCATGCGCGGTGCGCTCCCATTCATTTCTATGGAGCCGACGGCTCGGCTATATTCGGCGGCCCCATAGAAATGAATGGAGGGCGGCTGCGCATGCGTAGTGCGCCCTCATTCAGTTCGGGGGCTCCGTTCTGGAAATAGGTGCGGGTCCCAGCGGTGGGACCCGCACCTATAAGACAATGGGGGCATATCCTAGCGATATGCCCCCATTGTCTAAAATGAGAATAACCCTTTAATGCTGCAGAATTATTCTGCAGCATTTGGATAAAATTGTGTAAATTCTAATCCACTTTGCCATTACTGTAATATGCTGAAATGATATAAATATGAACGGTGCCGCCGCCATAACACCTTGAATAACATCAAGTATGCACAGTAATGATATTTTTAGCAAATTAATTAGATTAATATGCTATTTCCACATAGTATTTATAACATCCCTTCCACTTACAAAAAGTGGTCAGGGAATGAAACTGGCGATCTGGAAAATATGTTTTATGGGACATGTCTCCAAGGGGCAAAATAATGAAATACATAATTTATAGTTTTCCTTTTCTTCTTGCTTTCACTACAAATATTAGGAGGTATCTCTATCTGAGTATATATCGTGAGTGCTTCAAAGGTAGTGGCTATATTACAGAGATTTAACTATTCATTTAGGAAAGTGGTGGATGCCAATTAAGGCAATGGAAGCCAATTAATAACACTCCAACTGCTCATGAGCTGTATTTACCACATGATGTATCAAACAACATCATGGGAAAGCAAGAGATGAAGAGGCAACAATCCCCTTCCTTTTTAACTGCCGATACCAAGAGTTTTTAAACCATTCCTGTAACTATTAATTTTATTTTATTTATTTTTTTTTTTACGTACAAGAAATCCTCAAGTGCCCACAGACACTCTTTGATTCTAGAAGGACATTCATTTACTGAAATGAATGTCAAACCACTTTTTTCATTTCTACTGGTTAGGTT
This sequence comes from Rhinella marina, assembly GCA_900303285.1. Lineage (NCBI taxonomy): Eukaryota > Metazoa > Chordata > Amphibia > Anura > Bufonidae > Rhinella > Rhinella marina. The sequence goes on along the minus strand of ONZH01000579.1, from coordinate 18,670 downwards.
AAGTTCACACGTCAGTTATTTGGTCAGTTATTTCCATCAGTTATTGGGAGCCAAAACCAGGTGGGGGTCACAAATTCCCTTATACCTTATCTCTGAGTAGGCTTCGCTACTGGTTTTGCATCACAATATCTGATGGAAATAACTGAACTGTGAACTCAGTCTTAAAGGAGTTTTCCTATCAAGACAACCCTGTTTCAGAGTAAAACCCACTAGTCCAACTTTAGGATGCTGTGGCCAACCATAAATTGCTTTTGTAGTGGGCACTGCATGTGAATGTACTAGTACATTCCGGAGATTCAAGTGAACTGCCATCCCACTGAATCTGCCAGAGCAAATGTAGTTCTTTCTCAGTGGTCTCCACTCTGGCTAATAGACATGTGGACCTTCCTCTTTGATTTGGTGTCTTGAGGTGACAGCCTTTCTAAGTGGTCAAAACAACCATTGTCAAAAAGTCATACTACATCTGTATGTTAGTGAAAGATTAATTGGGAAGATAAGCATGGAAGCTCATCATACGTACTCAGACACCGTAAAGACATGAAGGAAGACCTAATGATGACTTGGTTTGAACTTGTACACTTAGTGGTATAGTATCAGCCCTCCTTAACAATATTGCTAAGAATAAATGTATGTTTGGTCTACTTGCGCTGTATAGACTTATAGGTGTGTGTCTTGTTCATTATCACATGTTAATGGCTTACTGGTTTCCCATTGATGGCATAAAAATTAGCCAGTCTTAAATTCTGATTGAACTGAACAGGTTGTTGCAAAATTGTGCAGTTTGTGAAAGGAACTATTCTCTTAGATTCAGCAAACTGATTGTGTCAGTAGTAGATATGACCAAGGCTGATTCTTAAACTGCTCGGTGAGACCTGTCTACAGTCTAAAATTTGTTATCCATGGCAAACCCTTACCTGAATACTGTGTCTGAAGAAGCTTAAGTCGGATTTTATAGGTTTGTCTTATTGTAACCCTGAGAGACCAGTTGGTGAATGCTCTTCTCCACGGGTCTACAGAAAAAACACAAACCTTTGCTTGAGCCATACAGGTACGTCATTTAGCTACCTACAATTTAATGTATATGATGGCTTGGCTTAATTGTAATGTCAGATTGATCATTTATACTCCTATTAATTACTATGTGATAACCATTTAATAATATTGTAGACTAATGTTGAGCAAATCAAAGCATGCAAAGTGGAATTCGATCTGAAGTTTAGGAAAAATTAGTTTTGCCACAAAGCCGAATTTCTTTGTGCTTCGTCGCCAGGCCTTTTCCACTCAAGAGAGGAGCGAACTGCCTCTGTGTGAGCAAGTGGATGAGGTGAGTGATTTTTTATTTTTTTTTGTTTACTCAAAGGGCAATATTGCACTAGCGTATTACTGGGTGCACTTCTGTTTAATCGGCCATTTAAAGCTGACCCATTGATTGATAGGCTGAATAGGGTTTAACATAGTGATTAATAGCGAATTAATTCGTAACAAGTTGAATTTCTTGTAAAAATTTTTCAAAACTTCGCTCATCTCTGTTACAGATATATCTTATGATCGCCATATGCATGGTATCTCAAAAGGGGAAGAGAAAGCTTGGGTGACGGTGATTGGGGAGGTTAAACTTTGAGGTCCAGTCAGGCTGTCACCATACATATATATTATTATAGATCAAAGTCCACACATATCAAATGTATATGGCCAGCCCAGAGGCTGAAAAATATTAATGATAATGCGCTTTATTTAATGTATTTTAAGCACTGAAAATGTTTCGTAAAGAGTCAGTGACTCAAATCTAAGACCTAGAAAGTCTATATGTAGATGTAATGGGCTACCAAGATACGTCTATGTTAGGCAGACAAAAATAATGAATAAAACAATGTAATTGATGATTGTTGCCTAAAATAAAAGATTAATGAATATACTTTTGAAACGTTTTAGCAAACTTATTGCTAAAACCAGGTTTCGTTTACTATACAGATAGCCCAGCAGTACCTGGAGTAGTTCAGCTAATGTTGGCCTCATACCTCCTCCCTACTGTATGATGTAAACTCACATCTTCTATTCTATTCTATTCTATTCTATCGCTACCACTATATTACCAAGCTATGGCAGGGGCTACATTTCTTCAAGTCATACAGTACATAGAAAAAAGTATAAACAACAGAGCCTTCTTAAAGGTATGAGGTTACAGTGATATCTAAAACCATAAATCCTGTAGGGATGAAATTCTTTAAATTATCCAGGTCAATCGCAATGTACGGACTTCTAGCATATATTCTATACCAAAAACTGTTCACTTTTGCCTTTAAGCTGCCTAAGAGTTTCTTTTTTTTTTTTTTTATAATTTAAATTTTTATTTTCAATTTTTATAACAATATAATGGGCAAGACAAGTACAAGGACTCTAATAGTCCAAAAAGAAGCCTTAGCACGCAGGCCCGGCCATATTAAGCGAAGTTGCCTAAGAGTTTTTTTTTTAGAGATGAGATAAGAAAATATATCCAAACAATATTCTATATATTTTATAATAATGTAATTGCATACTGGAGTCAATGTTACTTAGCTGTGTCCTGATGGGCTTGTATTTGAAATTACTTTCACAAATCCTGAATCAAGGAATATAAATCATTGACTGGCACAGAAATTTTTCCACTTTGACTATAAAGGAATATCCTTAAAATCTGACCTTTTGGGGTACTTGAGAAGGTTAAGAAACTCAGCGGTGAAAGGAATGGAGAAGCAGAAGTAAAATCAATAGTTGGAATTTCTCACCAGCAAGTTACAGAAGCATATAATCATCAGTGCTCTTGGGAAGATACATAAAACACAAATGACTTGCATTACATGGATGTGTTGCATCTTCACAGGTTTAGTCAGTTAATGCACTTAGACATATAGTGTCCCTCTCATGCTCTAAAGGCGACATGGTTTTGCTATTAACGCACTGATGTGCTCATTTGCATAATAAAGACATGTTAGTGTGAACATCACAAATATACACAAAGTATAAAATATGTATAAATGTTCAAGAATTAGTTCTGGACTTTATAAATTACTTAAAATGGCTTAAAATGCAAAAATAATACATTTTTATTAAGCTCACTTTACTGATTCTCGCCTTTTCTCATGGATTTGGTTCAGTCTGGCCAGATGAGCATGGTTGGACGAGGGACCCATGTGACCGGCGCCATGGGAATGGGCAAGAATCAGTAATGTTTGTAGATGACACATTGTATTATTTTTGCCTTATACTGAATATTATTCATGAACATTTACTACAAAATGTATGTAATGGATGTATGTAACCAGAAGAGGACCAATAAATTCATATTTTCAGCTTTAAATTCACCATAATTGAAGTAATATTTGTTCAGTTACTATTAATTTTACTCACTTATATAGCACTGACATTTTCTACAGCGCTCTACAAACATTGTCATTGCTTGCTGTCTTCAATGGGGCTTACAATCTAAATTTCCTATCAGTATGTCTTTGGAGTGTGGAAAGAAACCAAAGTACCTGGAGGAAAACCACACAAACATGAGGAGAACATATAAACTCCATGCAGATGTTGTCCTTGGTCAGATTCTTAATCCAACACAAGCATAGGAATCTCATCCCATACTCTTAGAGATATGATCTAAATGGATATCATATATACTGTAAGATAAGCAGAACTTAATTTGATATTTTGACTGCACTGTTCATGCAGGCAAAAATTACAGTTAATTTGTGCTACAAAATATATTGGAAACCAATTAGAGTATTATATTTCTGTCTCTTTGTTATAATCTTATCCAAATGATTGTTATAGATCACTGGTAAAACTCCAAGGTTTAAAATTTAAACGCATTCTACAAGCCCAAATTATTAGTTTTTCTCTCGTAGAAGTGATCTCTACCTGTGGCTTCAAATGTTCCTCATACAGCTAAATAGTAAGGATCTCCTAAGGCCTTACAATGCTAAGGACTGATGTTTGAAGTCAGGTCATGGCTTCTGTGGGAGGTTCCTTTGACATTTCTGAAAGGGGATCATTAAACAAACAGATCTGATGTTATAATGTCAGAGAAAATGGCCATATAATACTTAGCTGGTGTAAAAAAAAGTTTTCTCATAAACAGATAAAAGGTAATACTACTGTCCTTAAATTATGGTAATGAAAGTTACCAATATCTGAATGCCCAAAAAAACAACTTCCTAGTTTTAGTTTTTCTTCACAATGATTAATACAATAATATATTTTCCTCATACGTTTGTAAACTAAAATGTATGTACATCCAAAAGAGCTTGGTTGAGAATTTTGACAGTGTAAATTACTGTTGGGACATTGTGGCTTTATAATTGAGCATTTAGCTCCTTAATAAATTATTAACAATTTCAGCTACTGTAAACTAATAAGTATATACATAGAGAGCTGTCCAGCTGATGTCATGCATTCTTCAAGTAACCTTAGTTTGTTCTCTTTACTAGTCTAAGTTATTGTCCTTATATACATTAATTAACATTGTATTGCATATTGTAGAACAGTCTTAAAGAAATGGGTTTCCAAGCAACTTGACCTCTCCTTTCTATAGCACTTCAGACCTCAACTATATGGCAATTGCAACTATACCATCACATCAAAACACTAGCCTTGAACAAGCGCTAGACGTGTATCTTTGAAGGTTACCTTCTGCCCTATAGCATACAGCATGTAGCAAAATATGACCTTCATCTTGTATCAACATGTTTTGGTTAGAAATTCCATATATTATATTTCAATCCTGAAGCATTAAAGTAGGAATTGTTTGTTCTCAAACATATGAAAATGAGTTGACATTGGCCCATGATTCTGTAGAACTAGTGTAAAAAGACAAATAGCCCAGGAACCTTCATAATTATGTAGATTCTGAGGTCTACAGCCTCATGTCCATGAGAAAGAGGCATCATTAAGGGTCTAGACGACAAACAGTAGGATAACTTAGTAGCTCATTGGTCCAGACAGTGTATTTTTTGAGGCAGTCTGGAAGTGTTCATTTATGGCGTCGATTCTGAAAGAGGTTGTCACACAGTCATGGTCTGATCACCATGGTCCATGTCTATGCCATTGTCTGCCCATCATGTTGTTCTAGGGAGAACTCAGTGTAACTATTCTATTGTATGTTATGTACACAACTGTTTTATTTAGCTTCATTTGCCCAGGATGCCGTTATAACACCTGTGGTTTCTCTCAGTATAGGCTGAATGGCTGGGGTCATGGGTTGAAAGGGCAGCATATGGGCCACGCAAGGGGCTAGTTAACACAACCCATTATTATGGTGTACTGGTTAAGCTCATTCCTATTCATCAGATGATTAGTTCAATCAATATTTATTCCTGTGTGCTTCCTTTGTCTTTAGCTACAAAGCAGACATCCTTCAGTTTGAGAGCACAAGCCTTGTCTAGGGTGAATTCACTGCTTTATTTGAAAGAAGCAAATTGATTTATTTGGCAGCGAAAGACACTTTCATTTGATGCTCATCAGTCCTGTTTAAAACGTCCAGCTATAAAAAAAAAAGTGCCAACTTTTATGCAACTCAAATAGTTGTTTTTAAGCTATTTAGGATAAGAAATTGAACATTTTGTTTTTCACTTAAAACTTGGGAATTAATATAATAAAATAAAATAAATGCTTGTCAATGTGAATAGACGTCATCTTAGCTGCCAAAAGTTTCTAATGAAATTTCATAGACAACTCTTGTCTCTAAAATAAGATAAAGCTTATTTTCAAGGCTATTCTTTTTAACTTTTTTTTAATATTATTTCACCATGCAAATGAATCACTTATACTACCCAGTGAGCTTATAACATTCGAAGCTTCACATGAACATTACACTCTGGCTTGTAGAACAATAATGTAGAGGGAAACCATGTTATAAATGACTAATGTGTTGATGTATTAATTATGCAAGTTGCATATAAAATTTATATACTCTTGCTTATCTGTTCTCACATGATAGCAAAGGCAACTCAATCCGTGCACGAGAGGAATACATTATCCAGTGGACAGAGGGAAAAAGCAATTGTTCAATTCTTTTCCACTGTAAGTTGGAGAAGCCAGGAATTTTATGGACTTCCAGCAGTGACAGGGTTACACGAGATGGATAATGGACTGAAAACAGGGCACAGCAAGCAAGGGCTGACAAAGGTGTGCGACAGTCTGGATCCATATAAATAATGAGCAAGGAATGGAAAAATTGTTCCATTATAAATCCTGATTTATTTGGTAATTATATACGTTGATTTTGGAGAATTCCAAAACTAATAGGAAAATATATTTTTTTCCGGGCCTCATTTGTGTGATTATTTATTAAAGCAAACCCTCTCAATACCTAATTATTAAATAAAATAATACGTAAAAACACATAATAGATACATAGTGGTAATGCTGTTAATAAAACGCACATGTACATACAATGACATCCGAATGCTCCCATATTTAGTAAAGGGCGCTATACAGAGTGTATAGTTTCTCCCTTGTTAAATTCTCTCATGCCTACTACTAAAGAACGTCTGCTTGGTTTAACTAAAGCTGTCAGACAGAGTGCAACACTGAAGACACCACAATGCTGTTCACTGGAGCAGTGTTGTGCTGAAATCATTATAAAAATCACACTAATCAGGCTCTGTGTTATTTCTGGATTATACTCTTATGCCTTATAGTCTTGCGGCCTGGGATACCTTAGAACAGATACATTTTGTCAGTTCAGTTTCTAAGAAGATATACATCTTGGTTTTTGGCTGTTTTCCAAACCAGTATTTCATAGAAATATTAATTGAGTATCCATTGTCAGATAGCTTTTGAATGTTAGGTTTTTTAACACAATTATTGCAGAAAAAAAGGAAATGTGACTAATCTAGGTTGTCTTGTACTTTCAGGTGCTATGCAAACTTGTCTTTAGATTGAATTCTGCCTTTATATGTAGAAAAATAATACTGTAATAGGTACAGTGTCAGGAAAACTAGCCCTGACAGTCTGAAACTGTCCTTATTATACAGTTTCCACCTTTTTTAGGGGTCATAATATAGGGGTAGCACATCACCTAGAGGTATATTAGGGGGTAGAACATCTCCTAGAGGTATACAGGTATATTAGGGGATAGAACATCACCTAGAGGTATATTAGGGGATAGAACATCACCTAAAGGTATACAGGTATATTAGGGGATAGAACATCACCTAGAGGTATATTAGGGGGTGGAACATCACCTAGAGGTATAGAGATATATTAGGGGGTAGAACATCTCCTAGAGATATACAGGTATATTAGGGGATAGAACATCACCTAGAGGTATGCAGGTATATTAGGGGATAGAACATCACCTAGAGGTATATTAGGGGGTAGAACATCACCTAGAGGTATATCAGGGGGTAGAACATCACCTAGAAGTATAGAGATATATCACGGGGTAGAACATCACCTAGAAGTATATTAGGGGGTAGAACATCACCTAGAGGTATATCAGGGGGTAGAACATCACCTAGAGGTATAGAGATATAATACGGGGTAGAACATCACCTACAGGTATATTAGGGGGTAGAACATCACCTAGAGGTATATTAGGGGGTAGAACATCACCTAGAGGTATAGAGATATATCACGGGGTAGAACATCACCTACAGGTATATTAGGGGGTAGAACATCACCTAGAGGTATATTAGGGGGTAGAACATCACCTAGAGTTATAGAGATATATCACGGGGTAGAACATCACCTACAGGTATATTAGGGGGTAGAACATCACCTAGAGGTATATTAGGGGTAGAACATCACCTAGAGGTATATTAGGGGGTAGAACATCACCTAGAGGTATATCAGGGGTAGAACATCACCTAGAGGTATAGAGATATATCACGGGGTAGAACATCACCTAGAGGTATATTAGGGGGTAGAACATCACCTAGAGGTATATTAGGGGGTAGAACATCACCTAGAGGTATATCAGGGGTAGAACATCACCTAGAGGTATAGAGATATATCACGGGGTAGAACATCACCTAGAGGTATATTAGGGGGTAGAACATCACCTAGAGGTATAGAGATATATTACGGGGTAGAACATCACCTACAGGTATATTAGGGGGTAGAACATCACCTAGAGGTATATCAGGGGTAGAACATCACCTAGAGGTATAGAGATATATCACGGGGTAGAACATCACCTAGAGGTATATTAGGGGGTAGAACATCACCTAGAGGTATAGAGATATATTACGGGGTAGAACATCACCTACAGGTATATTAGGGGGTAGAACATCACCTAGAGGTATAGAGGTATATTAGGGGGTAGAACATCACCTAGAGGTATTTTATAAATCTATTCCCAACTAGGCTAACATGAGACATATCTTTGAGCTCCCGCTCCAATGCCCTGAACAATCAAACACTAATTTACGTACATCTCAGTGTAGCAGACACTAGGGCATCAGTGCAGATACCATCTAAATTTATAAGGGAATTAAATGATTGGAGAACAGTCCTAAACATCTCATATTAGTGAATATCTGACACAATGAATTTATCTGGGTCTTCCATCATATTTTCTACTGAATAAATGGAAGTAGCATAGCTTAGTTTGTAATTTAACTCGTTACAGCAGCAATGTCTGTGGACAGTGTTAGGTCTCTCTGAGTTAATGTACTTTGTTTACCTCTAGTCCTATGTAAAACCACAGGAGATGTGCTCATTAATAAACTGAACTATACTACAACTCTACATTATATTTATCAAAAACATGCCTAAAAAACACAAACACTCATATAAAAGTGATAATAAGTATAGCATTCTATATGGAGCTCTCCAAATTGTATTGTCAGTTCATACTGCGCTACTTGTTACTATTCATTTGGGGTGGTAACACAATCATTAGCTTTTATAGACATCACAATGGGCTTCCTTTAGATAACTAGCTCTACAAACTTTAGCATTAAAGCATTATTTTATATTCTCATTTGGACTGATAGTTTAATAATATTACTCAAGGTAATGCACCCAGATGTATTATTACTTTAGTTATAAATGTACGGCATCTTTAACATACAGTATTAGAACTACCTTAATTCATATCTGTTAATGAAGTGTAAAGCAACATCTTCTTTTCAACACTGTGGACCTCAGGTTCACCAGAAATATCCCCAGAAGTGTAAATGAGTTACATTATCTCTCCATGTCTACCTATTACCATGCCACATATCTCTCTCACCATTCCCATTCAGGGGAGTTCAGACATGATCACTTGGCTTTGATGCCAAAGGAACTGTCATGATTGATGTTGGGCAAAATGCAATACAAGGAACAATAACAAGCAGTATCACATTTTGCCTTCTACAGTATTTGTAACTCCACTGGCTATGAAAAAAAAAATCCTTGATGTTGGCCCTAGATCAAAATGTGGATGAATGTGAGTTCAAAGCTTTTGATACAATCCACTTGATTGCACATAGTAAAAAGAGAGATTTGTGTGAGGATGGAAAGGTACATCCGAGAGCAGCAATTGTTGCAAACAATCCAAATGTTGCCTCGGTATGACAGTAAGCCATTCTAGTCATATTGGATATTTGGATAATATTACTAAATTACTCTTATATGAATCTATTTATCTATCTATCTATCTATCTATCTATCTATCTATCTATCTGTCTTTCTATCGATCTTTGTAAGTTACATTTATAAATGGATTGATCCGCATCCAGATATCCACTGTATACAGTGAAGAGTAAGGAAGTTCTGTCCCTTTCTACAATTAAAGGGTTCCCTGCCTATAAATCTGCCTCTGCTTCTTATGCCTCAGAAGATCTTTCATCTTGTCCAGCAGTTTGACAACCAATTTACTTGCAATCCTATTGATCAAGGACAAAACTTATATTCAACTGGTAACATATCCTGTAACTCTGCAATTAAAGTCTGCAGTGACCACTGGAAACATCCTTTTATTCCCCTCTCATCTCCTTGGCAAGTCATTTATTCCTTAGCCAAGCAACAAAAATACAATTATCACTAAATCCAAATATCCTTTTTATTACTATAATTGCTTCAAAATCCCTTCAACTAAGCAACCTCACACTAATTTGTATGCATTATTCCAGAGATAAGTGCCAGATCAGCATCTTTCGCTGCTATTGTGATCGTGCTGGTAGAAAATAAATAAGTGAGGGACTCAGATTTTTAATTAGGTGCTAACAACTTTTTCATAGTATAAAAAGTCACCTGATATAGTAAAGTACATTAATACTAATGGCAAGTAATTCCGTTACCTAATGAAATCAACATACAGACCACGTATATGACAAACAATTGTTATGTTTGGGTACCACTTTTCAATGGATTAAGACACAATGACTTTTGATGCCCAGTTGGTCCATCTGTGGTACTAAAGTGGTCAGATACATCCAGCCATATTCCCTTCTATTAACCGGCGGGCATCCAATTTGTTTTACGTCGTGTAATTATGTAATCATGTCACTATGACATGTACTTGGCAATAAAGAGGTGCGATGGTTACATGTGGATCACACAGCTTCTTCACAATAGAGGGACATGGGTCTTCTGAACTAGACGTTGCAAATATTGGATTATTACTTTTTAAAAAAAACTATATTGGATTATTACTTTTAATAAAAAAATCGCTAGGTCTATCCTGAGAGACAAACATTTTAAATATTGCCCTGCAGCACTGAGCTGGGTCATTGCCATGATAGGCGCTTACGTAATAAATTAGGTTATGGTGGGTATCAGTAACTATTTACGCAACTGTATTATGTCATGGGAACCTGTCATTGAGTCAATACATAACGCAATGCAAAAATTTGTGTGAACTTTTCTTGTTATAATATATATGAGGCTTTATCCTGTAGAGTATCCCTAAAGTACTTTTGTTACTTCAGCAGATCCTCTCTGAGAACCAAATCCAAGGCATCTTCCATCCTTTAATGGCTGGAGTACTTATAAAGTGCAATAACTGCCATCAGCAAAATGAGTAGCCCGGGTTCAGTACTCCAGCTTTCTATTAATTGTAACAAGTCTGTGTGCGCATCTTCAGTCCCCCCATCCTTGCACACACACCGCTCCAGTGGACATGTCTCCACTTGGAGAGATCATGATGCCAGTGACCTGGAAGAAGTGCCTGATTCAATTGGGATGCACAGACAGAGAGAGATCCCAACCTACAGACTACTCAGCAGATGCAATAGAGGAGTGAAGTACAGAAAAAAAGGCTATTGTGCCAGGGGAGCCCTCTTAAAACACTTACTAGGCACTCAGTACATGAACTTGAGCAACTATCCCCTCCAGGTAAGTGATTAGATACAACCTGCAGATTTCAAGTGGTACCATAAACAGCATCTTTCAGTTTAATGGCCATACACAGTTCAATTTTAGGAAAGATTTGGTGAAGATTTGACCGCGTCGATCAATTATTGTACATTTTGGGAAAGGACATCTCTATGCTGTGAAATGTTTTTGATACCTATGTTATTAGGAAATGATGTATAGATTTATGCTATATCTGAACAGTTAACACTCTAATTCATGACGAGATTGTACTAATTGTGATGACTAGAGAGTGTCTCATGTTCATCACATCTTCAGAAACAACTGCACGGTCTATGGGAAGCATTAAGGTCAAAAGACATAACAGTCATCCAACTACCCAAAGTAATTAGGAAACGGCTCTGCAGGGTGAAAGGACACAGACATAAGGGTACAGACAAAGAACCATGAACTATTGGGATGAACTCAGAAGAGGCAAGTGTTGGCACCCTGTAAGTACCCTCCAAGTGCCTGCTTACCTCGCATGATGGCAGTGAGGCGACAGTCTTCTCTCTCAGCGCAATCATGAATATCCCAAGCTGGAGAGTTAGCAGACAAATCTCCTGGTAGAGACGGACAGCAGCAGATCTAGTGAGCCAAGCATCCCTTCCTTCCTTCGTTCGCAGCTCTGCACGGCTTTCTTCCCCTTGCTCTTCTGTGACACCGCTCCAGATTTCTTTCTGATCACTTGCACGGATGAGGAGGGGGGCTGGATTATGCAATGGGAAGCAAGTGAGCTGCCACACACAACAAGCTAACCAAAGGCAGAGAAAAGGAAGAGAAAGAGCAGGGAAGAATGAGAGGCTGTGTGCAGGAAAGAGCATGTGGCTTTTCACATGACATCTGTGTCTGTTGACTGTAGGTGCAACAACCACTAAGAAAGTTGAAGGGACATGACCATAGCAGGCTCAGAATGCAAATCCTGTTTGCTGTGGACCAGTGGCCACACCCCCCTAAACAGGCTGGGGACCACCCCCTAAACAGGCTGTGTAGTCTTAGTTTGTTCCTTCGCCTGACAGAAAATATGTTAACTCCGCTGATTTGAGAGATACATGAATTCAGTTATTTCATGAGGAAGCATTCAAAGCATACTGTTGTCTGCTCATATAACTATCCCCACACCTCCCACCTGACCCCTCATGACTGACAGCTCTCCTTTTACGTCATAATACCCCAGCACTGCTTTCACTGCAAACTGTCATTGTGCTGGCCGGAGTTCATATGACTATTACACACGTACATTCCTTTTAAGATTTGCAGAGTGTTTCGGATGGACATATTTTAAATGGTTTAGTTCTTTGTCGGTTTCATTGAAGTAGCCTGTCACTGAGTTGTGCTGAAATTGCAAATCAAGTTCAAATGGATTTGAGAGACTAGTGGGGAAAATGTCATACCTCCCAGGTTTTAGAGGTTTCAAGGGGAAGCATGGAAACATATAGGCGCCCATAAAGTCCCCTTTGTCATTAACAATGTCCCAATCAACTATAGTGCCCTCATGCCAGTCATAGTGTTCTCAATGTCAGCCATATTATCCCAATATTAGCCCTAGCACTCTTAAAGGGAATGTGTCATCAGAAAATGACCTATTATTAAAATCATGTTTTTAGGTCAAATATATATATATATATATATATATATATATATATATATATATATATATATATAATTTTTTTTTTAAAGATTTTTTCAGATTTTAAATTAATTTTTTCATATCACTACCTGCATTTAAAACATATATACAGTGTGTATATGTATATATATATATATATATATATATATATATATATATATATATATACTAGCAGAAGGACCCAGCCTCGCACGGGTATATTTCATCTATTTCATTTAATGTTGTGTGTGTCGTTAAAAGATATTGACAGTATCCCCATAATAGTGACCTCTACAGCACCCCGCCCTCTTAACAGTGAACTCCACAGCCGCCCACCCCTTAACACTGACCCCCTCATAGTACCCCGCCTCCTTAAAATGGGAGCTCCACAGCAACCCATCCCCTTAACTTTGACCTTCACAGCAGCCTGCTCCTTTAACAACACCCCACTCCCTTGACAGTGACCTCCTGAGGGATCCGCCTCCTTAACAGTGACCTCTACAGCACCCCGCCCCTTAACACTGACTCCATAGGGGACTTTCCCCTTATCTGTGACCTCCACAGCGGCCTGCACTCTTAACAGTAACATCCACAGTGAAAACCCCTTTAACAGTGACCTCCACAGTGCCCGCCCCTTTAATAGTAACCTCCACAACAGCTGCCCCTTTAATAGGGGCTTCAGCCCCCTTAACAGGGACCTCAACAGTATCCGCCCCTTTAACAGTGAACTCCACATTGGCCTGCCCCCTTAACACTAACATCCATAGTGAATGTCCCTTTAACAGTAACCTCTACAGCAGTTGCCTCTTTAATAGTGGCCCTTGCCCCCTTAACAATAACCTCCACAGGAACTGCCCCTTTAAGGCTAGGGCTACACGATGACATGAGTCGCACAACATTTTGTCCCTCCAATGTCGCACAACAATTTTTAAAATGATAGGCTATGGTGTCACACTGCAACATGTGACATGGATTTTTTTGTGACTGTCTCAGTCGGAGCATGTCGCAGTGCAACACCATAGACTATCATTATAAAAATTGTCACGCGACATTGGTGCAACATGCGACATATTGTCGTGCGACACATGTCGCCGTTTAACCCTAGCCTAAAGTTGACCTACAGCAGTGAAGAAAAATGGCTGGGCTATTATGGAAACCTGGAGTAAAACTGTGTGCATGTTAGCGTGTGTAAGAAGCAGGCCATGCCAAGGCCTGTGGAAGGTAGGCTCTGAATTGTGTTTCGGGAGCTATTTACCTTATCTCCTCAGCTGGCTTCTAATTACCTCTCATTACCAGCCTGGTTAATACACAGAGTGAAAACTTCCCAAGTCTTTCTTGTTCTCACCCAGCTTCCTCTGCCCTGCCCCTTTAAAGCTGACCTACGGCAGTGAAGAAAAATGGCAGGGGTGTTATGGAAAACTGCAGTAAAACTGTGTGTATGTGGAGACTAAGTGCCTGTGCGCGTGTGTATGGCAGTTAGGATATGAAGAGAAAGACTTACAGGCTAATATTGGCTAATGCTGTTCATATTTTGGAAGTATCTTGGGAACGGTACGTCCTAGATAGAGATGAGCGAATCATTCAAAAAATTATTTGCCAAACATTCGCCAAACTTTTCCTAAGATTCGTATATTCGACGAATAGATTTGTTGTATTTGCGTACAAAATATACGTTATTATGTGCTATTAGCGAACATTCGCACACTAATAACGAACGTTCATTTAAAACATGTACGCAACTTCTTGGAAGACGTACACATGAGCGTACAAATAGCGTACGAATCCTCAGCGTACTATTGTCTATGCGATTATGTAATACATAGGCAGCCCTGATCCGGCTGATGGACAGAGAGGATTACGAGGGCACACACCGCCATCCAAACCAGCATAAGAAGGAGGTGATCCAGCAGGTGATCCAAGGCCTGCACCATCGTTTCCACACCGTGCGGACCCTGGGCCAGATCCAGTAGAAATGATCCGATCTGAAATTCAAATGCCCAGAGCGGCTTAATGAGATCCGCGCAGAGATAGGGCAGGGTGAGTAACAAAATATTTGATAAGTAAAAACATGTAAAAAAAATTAGTGTACTGTATTGTATATATACCAGCAGTCACTGCCAATAATGAAAAAAGTGTAGAAGGACAACGTGGTTGTGCGTAGTGCGCTGCAGTAATTTTGTTTCATGCTAGGTAACGCCTCTAACTCTCGACCCAAACAACTTAAGTGAAGGTATTCTAGTCATTATTGTCAATGGTGCTGGCCATTCTCCCGTTTATGTCAGGCAAATGCACTAGTTCGAAAGAAAGTACCCTTATATGCCCCTTCATAGTTAGCGCTTCCTCCTCCTACACACAGACTCAAAGACGTGCCCATGCTGCAGCTACTGTCAGTGGGCGATATCCAAAGTATTCCTACCGCACCGTGTTAACGATATAAAGAAAGTTATTGCGACGATAACGTTATTAGAGATGAGCGAGCACTAAAATGCTCGGGTGCTCGTTATTCGAGTCGAACTTTTCCCGATGCTTGGGTGCTCGTTTCGAGTAACGAACCCCATTGAAGTCAATGGGAGACTCGAGCATTTTTTGCAGGGGACCAAGGCTCTGCCTAGGGAAGGCTGGGTGAAAACCTGGAAACCTCATAAAATGATGGAAACACCACGGAAATGGACAGGAAACAGCAGGGGCAGCATGCATGGATGCCTCTGAGGCTGCCTAATCCCACCATTACCCCAAATTCTCAGGCAACAGCTTGGTGGTTACTCTCATGGCAATTGTACTCACCCAGACCAAGAAAGGCGAGCCACATACCCATCACATGTTAGGGAAGCACCCAACTAGGTGCAACGAAGGTCCATCACCGCCTGCAGGTGACACCACTGCTCATGCTGGCACTGCAGCTAAAATCAAGTTTAGTATCTGTTCTTATCAGTTGCTGTGGCTGTTGGATGTATAGTGGTGAGCATAGCTGCTTCCCAAGCATCTAAAAAATAAATCAGTACAATATCTAATACGTCCCCCTACCCAGGTAAATTGTTTGGAGAGAGGGCCTGTAGGTGGGGGGGAAAGAGGTTTCGCTGGAAGAGCCAGAGGAGTGCCTCCTGGGCTAGCGTGTGTGGTGGTGACAACAGCCGGAATGCATTTGGAAATACTCTAGCATCAGCCGCTGCAGTATCGATTCTTCTCAGTTTAATACCGTATACGTCCCCTATCTTGGGACCTTATATTTTATGGATTTTTCGACCACGGAAAATGGAAAAACAGCTTGCTCTGGCCAGGGGAATGTCTTTCCCACTGCAGCTAAGGGGAAGGGCCAAGCTCTGCCTATCACAGGTCAGGAGGGAAATAAAAGAAGAACCAAACAAAAATCTGTACAATATCTAAGACGTCCCCTATCCGGGTAAATTGTTTGTAGAGAGGTCCTGTAGGTGGGGGGCAGGCTGGGGGGAAGGAGGTTTCGCTGGAAGAGCCAGAGGAGTGCCCCCTGGGCTAGCGTGTGTGGTGGTGACAACAGCCGGGTGTAGTTAGAATGACAACGCAGGACCCTAACTTAAAAACTTAGCATCAACCGCTACAGTCGTAAATTATGAGATTGATCAAGTGTGGTATGTCTTCTATGTATACTACTCAGTTTAATACCGTATATGGCAGCTATCCGGAAAAATAGTTTGTAGAGAGAGAGAGAAAGATAGGACAAAGAAGTAAATTGTTTGGAGAGAGGGCCTGTAGGTAAGGGGCAGGCTGGGGGGAAGGAGGTTTCGCTGGAAGAGCCAGAGGAGTGCCCCCTGGGCTAGCGTGTGTGGTGGTGACAACAGCCGGGTGTAGTTAGAATGACGACGCAGGACCCCAACTTAAAAATTTAGCATCAACCGGTACAATTGTCAATTATGAGCTACATCAAGTGTGGCATGACTTTTAAATGGATATTGCATGTGGTCACGTACTCCCTGGAACCCCATAGTCACCCCTTCCCTGATGTGCTAGCCCAGAACATTCTCTGCCCTAATTCGCAAGAACTTTTGCTGTTTCCGTGTGCTGACAGTGGGGATTTACCAGTGTTGTCTGAGGAGGTGGTGGACAATGGCGAGACACAGGTGTTGGGGGGTGAGGTAGTTGTATGGGAAGCAAGTTACAGTGGGGACTCCTTGGGGGGGAATTTCTCAGGATGGGACAGATTCAACTTGGGTGGATCAGGCACAGGAACAGATGAATATTTTGGGGGGTTTGTTTAACTTTTATTTAGCAAAAATAACCACAGAGATATTTATTCGTTATCTTCTCTGCGCAGTCTGGCTTAGGGGTTCGTCACTTTGATGGCGAGCTGTGCCGCTCTCTCCACAATGGTCTGTAGGTTCTTAGATGGAGACTTTGTCGGCGATTTCAGTACAGAAGGACTTGTTGCTCATCCACAGAACCTCGACCTCCTTGACATTGTGGACAAGGAATTTGCGGGTGGACCAGGAATTTGCGGAACCCTGTGGGCAGCATGTGTTTGGTCTTCTACTTGCTACCGTATCCAATGTTGGGCGATATAGATACGCAAGTAATATTTTTTTTCACACCTATCCCAAAAATAAAAATGTATGCAGTTTGCGCAAATAAAACTGGAAACTGGAACTGGAGAGAGGGCCTGTAGGTGGGGGGGCAGGCTGGGGGGAAGAAGGTTGAGCTGGAAAAGCCAGGGGAGTGCCCCCTGGGCTAGCGTGTGTGGTGGTGACAACAGCCGGATGTAGTTAGAATGACGACGCAGGACCCCAACTTAAAAATTTAGCATCAACTGGTACAATTGTCAATTATGAGCTACATCAAGTGTGACATGACTTTTAAATGGATATTGCATGTGGTCACGTACTCCCTGGAACCCCATAGTCACCCCTTCCCTGCTACCCCAGAACATTCTCTGCCCTAATTCGCAAGAACTTTTGCTGTTTCCGGGTGCTGACAGTGGGGATTTACCAGTGTTGTCTGAGGAGGTGGTGGATAATGGCGAGACACAGGTGTCGGGGGGTGAGGTAGTTGTATGGGAAGCAAGTTACAGTGGGGACTCCTTGGGGGGGAATTTCTCAGGATGGGACAGATTCAACTTGGGTGGATCAGGCACAGGAACAGATGAATTTTTTGGGGGGTTTGTTTAACTTTTATTTAGCAAGTTACAGTGGGGACTCCTTGGGGGGGAATTTCTCAGGATGGGACAGATTCAACTTGGGTGGATCAGGCACAGGAACAGATGAATTTTTTGGGGGGTTTGTTTAACTTTTATTTAGCAAAAATAACCACAGAGATATTTATTCGTTATCTTCTCTGCGCAGTCTGGCGTTGGGGTTCGTCACTTTGATGGTGAGCTGTGCGGCTCTCTCCACAATGGTCTGCAGGTTCTTAGATGGAGACTTTGTCGGCGATTTCAGTACAGAAGGACTTGTTGCTCATCCACAGAACCTCGACCTCCTTGACATTGTGGACAAGGAATTTGCGGGTGGACCAGGAATTTGCGGAACCCTGTGGGCAGCATGTGTTTGGTCTTCTACTTGCTACCGTATCCAATGTTGGGCAATATAGATTCGCAAGTAATGTTATTTTTCACACCTATCCCAAAAATAAAAATGTATGCAGTTTGCGCAAATAAAACTGGAAACTGGAATTGGAGAGAGGGCCTGTAGGTGGACCTCCGGAAAAATTGTTTGGAGAGAGGGCCTGTAGGTGGACCTCCGGAAAAAATGTTTGGAGAGAGGGCCTGTAGGTGGA